>MCJB01014832.1:41895-104061 GCA_002018475.1 Nicotiana obtusifolia
GGGGGGGGGGGGGGGGTCCAAAACTCACCTAAGCCACTCGAGACCCATCCAATCAAACCAACAAGTCCATAAACAAAATCCCGACCTATCCAAAGCCTCCAAATGCATACAATTACATCACATCTTTGAATTGGTGACTAAACCATAAATTGAACTTCTCTTAAGTTCATAAGCTTCTAAGCTTCAAACCAAGCGTCCGATTCATGCCAAACCACCTGATTACATCCAATCTTTGCCGACAAATCACAAAGGACATAACAAACCTGTTCCATGTCCCAGAATGACAATCCTAACCTGATATCATCAAAGTCAACTCCCGATCAAACCTATGAACCTTCCAAAACTTCAACTTTCCAACTTTCAATAATTAGAGCCAAAACACCCTAGGAACCTCCAACTCCAAATCAAACATGTGCCCAAGTATAAAATCACCATATGAACTTATTGGAACCATCAAATCATCAATCTGAAGTCATCTACTCGAAAGTCAAACCTTGGTGAACTCATACAATTTAAGCTTTCAACAATGAAACTAAGTGTCCTAATTCACTCCAAAACCTTCTCAAAATCTAACCAGCCATCCCCGCAAGTCACGAGAAGCATCTAATAGGGAAACGAGGCTCAAATACACAAAATGACCGGCCGGGTCATTATATTATCCCTCTCTTATACAAATGTTCATCCTCAAACGGGTTTGGAATCATACCTGGGACGTGTAAAAGATGAGGATATCTACTTCATGTATCATGATCAGTCTCCAAAATCGCCTCCTCGACCGAGTGACCTTTTCACTGGACCTTTACTAAGGCAATAACCTTATACCTTAGCTTCCGAGCCTTCCTATCCAAAATGGCCACCGGCTATCTTTATATGGCAGATTCTCCTCCAACTGCAGTTAACTGAAATCTAAGACGTGTGACTGATCCTCACAATACATCCGAAGCATGGAAATATGAAATACTAGATGAACGCCCGACACTAAGTCTGTAGGCTAGCTCGCCAACTCTCTCTAACACCTCAAATGAACCAATATACTGAGATCTCAACTTGCCCTTATTCCCATATCTCATCACATCTTTCATAGGCAAAACTCGAAGAAGAACGTTCTTACCCCCCATGAAAGCCACATCACGAGCCTTCCTATCAGCATAACCTTTTTGCCTAGACTACGCTGTATGAAACCTCTCCTGAATCAATTTCACCTTCTCCAAAGCATCACGAAAAAATCTATGCCCAACAACCTAGCTTCACCCGACTCAAACCAACCGGGGAACGACATTGCCTCTTATATAAGGCCTCATATGGATGTTCGACTGATAGCTGTTATTGTATGCAAAATCCACTAATGGAGGAAATTGATCCGATTAGCTTCCAAAATCTATGACACATGCCCTCAACATATCCTTAAAAATCTGAATGGTCCGCTCGGACTATCCATCCATCTGAGAGTGAAATGTAATGCTCAAATCAACCTACGTGGCCAACTCACGCTGAACTGATCTCCAGAAATGCAAAGTAAACTGAGTGTCGCGATCCGAGATGATATAATAGACACACCATGCAAGCGGACAATCTCTCTGATGTAGATCTTTGCAGCTGCTCCGAAGTGTAGGAAGTCATAACTGGGATAATATTCCCAGACTTGTTTAGTCTGTCCACAATGACCCAAACAACGTCAAATCTCCTCAATGTCCGTGGAAATCGTGCCACAAAGTCCATGGTGATGTGCTCCCACTTCCTCTCCGGTATCTCAATCTTCTGAAGTAAACCACCCGGTCTTTGATGCTCATACTTGACATGCTAGCAATTCAAACCACACAACATATCCAACAATGTCCATCTGCATCCCTCGCCACTAATAATTCTCCTTCAAATCACGATATAGCTTTCTAGTACCTTGATATATAGAATACCGCGAACTATAAGCCTCCTCGAGAATCAAATCCCTCAAACCATCCACATTAGAGACAAAGATCCAACCCAGAACCTCAAGACCCTATCATCACCACTAGTCACCTCCTTAGCACAGCCTCGTGATAGTGTGTCCTTAAGGACAAACAAAGGGGGATGATCAAACTGACGAGCCTTAATGCGCTCAATCAAAGACGACTGATATACAACACAAGCAAGGACTCTACAAGGCTCCGAAATCTCCAATCTCACCAACCTATTGACAACGCCTGAACATACAAATCTAAAGGTCTCTCCACAACAGAAATAAATGCCAAACTCTCTATACTCTCCGTCTTTCTCCTCAAGGCATCTGCTACCACATTTGCTTTCTCCGGATAATGAAGAATAGTGATATCATAATCCTTCAACAGCTCCAACTATCTTCGCTACCTCAAATTCAAGCCTTTCTATTTAAATAGATGCTGGAGACATAGATGATCCGTATACACCTCTCAAGATATGCTATATAAGTAATGCCTCCAAATCTTGAGCGCATTAACAATAACTGCCAACTCTAAATCATGTAATTGATAGTACTTCTTATTGGGCTTCAATTGGCACGACGCGTAGGCAACCACCCTACTGTACTGCATCAACACACACCCAATGCCAATCCTCAAAGAATCATAGCATACCGTATATGACCTCAATCCTGAAGGCAAAACCAAAATTAGAGTCGTAGCCAAAGCTATCTTTAGCTTCAGAAAGCTCTCCTCATACTCATCTGACCACCTGACCGGAGTGCCCTTCTAAGTCAACTTAGTCAATGGGGCTGCAATAGATGAAAATTCCTATACGAAGCGAAGGTACTAACTAGCCAAGCCAAAAAAGCTACAGATCTCTATAGCGGTAGAAGGTTCGGGCCAACTCTGAACTGCCTCAAACTCTTTGGGGTCCACCTTGATCCGATCAGTAGATACTACATGACCCAAGAATGCCACCTAGTCGAACCAACACTCACGCTTGGAGAACTTAGCAATACATCTTCTTCTCCCTTGAAGTCTGAAGCACAATCCTCAAGTGCTGCTCGTGCTCCTCAGTGCTACGGGAATACACCAAGATATCATCAAATGATCACAATGACAAAAGAATCCAAATAAGGCTAGAAAACACTGTTCATCAAATGCATTAAAGCTGTTGGGGCATTAGTCAATCCAATCGACATCACTAAAAACTCATAATGACCACAACGAGTCCTTAAAGCCATCTTAGGAATGTCCGAAGCCCTAATCTTCAGCTGGTGATACCTCGATCTTATGTCAATCTTTGGGAACACCCTAGCTCCCTGAAGCTAATCAAATAAATCATCAATGCATGGCAGTGGATACTTGTTCTTGATGGTAACCTTGTTCAACTGTTGGTAGTCATTACAGATTCTCATAAAACCATCCTTATTTCTTAACAAACAACACAAGTGCACACTAGGCCTGAAGAACCCCTTATCCAACAACTCCTGTAAATGTTCCTTCAATTCCTTCAACTCAGTAGGATCCCTGCGATATAGTGAAATAGAAATAGGGAGAGTACCTGGTGCCAAATCAATTCCAAATGCAATGTCCCTATTAGGTGGCACGCTTGGTAGGTTTGTAGGAAACAGATCTAGAAACTCCCTCACTACTGGAACTGGCTCAATGGCAGGGGTATCAACATTAAAATCTGACAAAAGCTTGATATGCCAAACATCCCTTTTCAACTATCCATTCAGCCTTAAAAAATGAGATCACTTTGCTGGGAGTGCAACCAAGAGAACCCTTCCACTCCCACCTCTCCAACCCCGATATAGACAAAGTCACGGTCTTAGCATGATAATCAAGAATATCATGGTACGGAGATTGACAATCCATATCCAGGATCACATAAAAATCTACCATATCTAGCAATAGAAAGTCCACCGTCGTCTCAAAACCACAAATAGTGACCACACGAGACCGATAAACTCGATCCACCATAATATAATTCCCAACCAATGTAGATACATGAACTGGGTAGCAAGCAAATCATGTGGAATGTCCAGAGACGAAGCAAAATATGATGACACATGTGAATAAGTAGAGCCAGGATTAACCCATACCGAAGCATCTCTATGGCACACATAAGCAATAAGTATAATTACAGCATCAGAAGTAATGGCCTCAGTCCTCCCTAGGAACGCATAGCATCTGGCCTATCCTCCACTAGATTGAGCTCCCCCTCTAGGATGACCACATCCTAGATGACCTCCACCCAAGCTGGATAAGCGGGGTGGTGTAGCAATCGGAACATGAATCATATTCTATCTCCTTACTACCCTGAACCTCTGCGAAAATAGGGGTAGTATTTCCTGACGTGCTCCAGATCTCCACATTCATAACATCCTCTAACCGAAAATGATTGCGGGGTCTGAGTCGGACCCCGTGAACCAGAATACCCACCAAATGAACCTGGTACCGATGAACCCTGAATAGGTGAAGCGCGATGAGGACTCTATGTTGGAAGTGCATTAAATAAGGACTACACATAAGTTCCTCCACTGGGCAGAGGCGAATGATAAACCATCCTACTATAATGGCCTTTCCAAAATCGACCTCGGCCTCCAGATGAGGCACCACTAAAGCTACCTGAATGGCGGGACCTCTTATCCCTACCCTGCATCATCTCTCTAGTCTTGATGCTGATGAACTCCATACGATGCACTATCTCTATAGCCTAGTGAAATAAAGTTTTGGTCTCTACTCTAGAGCCACATCAAGGCGAATATCATGGTGAATGCCATTAATAAATCTCCTTACCCTCTCCTCCTAAGAGGGAAACAAAATAGTAGCATAATGGGACAACTCGATAAACCTCATCTCATACTCGGTAACTAACATCAGACCCTACTGACGATATTCAAACTGCCTCCTCAGCTCCTCTATCTTGATGTGGGGCACAAAATGCTTCAAAAATACCCTGGACAACTAAGCCCAAGTAAGAGGAGGTAATCCTTCTGGTCTACCGAACTCATAAACCTGCCACCACCTAGGGGCTGGACCCTACATCTAGAAGGCGGTGAAGTCAACTCCATTGGACTCAACTAGTCCTGTGCAGATTCTCATAACAATGATCCAAAAACCCATAGGCTTCATTTGAAGGCGTACCACTAAAGTGATGCAACTTTTTGAACTTATCTAGTCTTTTCAGCTCATCAGGTGACATCGCGAGCCTATCCTCAGGCTGCGGAGCAAAAGTAGGCTGAACTCTCATGAGTAGTAATATTCCAGGGATTGGATAACCATGGGCAGCCTGCTTTTTGGTACAAGTAGCTGTAGTCTGCGTTCCACCCCTTACTTGGGAAGTAGCGGGTATAGTAGAAAATTTCACGGCCTAAGCCAAACTTTCGAACAAACCAAACATACAAACCTAAGAATCCTGAACAGCTGGCAAAACAAATAAATTCTGGGGAACCTAAGCTGGTACCTCTAGCTCAACATAAACATGAACATGCTCATTAATAGCTCGTGCAAGGCCCCTAAATGTCGCAACTCATGCTCCACCCCTACCTCGGCCCTTGTGGCCCTGGCCTAGGGTATGGGCACCTGCTCGGCTGCACCAGAAGATCATGTCCTCAAACATTTGTGAGAGAGTAGAAGAGCAAAGATTCAGACGTAGAGATAAGCAAATCGACACGATAAAGAATGAAAGAAAGAGAAGTTTTCCTAGCAGCCTTGTAGCCTCTCGAAGATAAGTATAGACGTCTCTGTACTAACCCGCAAAACTCTACTAGAACTGCTCATGACTCGTGAGACCTAAGCAACCTAGTGCTCTGATACTAACTTGTCATGAACCAAAATCCCACTGGAGCTGTGATGGCGCCTAACACTGCTTGCTAGGCAAGTAAAAAACTTATGCGCGTAAATAAACTTAAATATCAATATTAAATAGTATCGAATGCGGAATAGTATAAATAAGTGAAGTCAAATAGCGTTACAACTAAAATCCATCCCAAAATCTGGTGTCATCAAGTGCAAGACTCTATAGAGTTATAAGTACAAGCTCTAAACAAAATACATGTTGTCTGAATGATTCAACAGTGATAATCATGAAATAAGAAAAGGGACTTTAAGGCCTGCAAATAGAACAACGGTGCTATCTCGGAGTCTCCAAAAGGAACAAAAGCTGCCCTCTAGCAATCACCTCTATTTGAAGCACCTGGATCTGTACATAAAGTGCAAAGTGTAGTATGAGTACAACCGACCCCATGTACTCAATAAATAACAAGCCTAACCTTGGGCTGAAAGTAGTGATAAGCTTGGCAAGGTCCAATATTCATTTCCAACAGCTAAAAAAAACTGTAATAGCATAATAATATCGAAGGAAAAGTAGCTAAAAAATATCAAGTTCAACTCTATCACATTAATAGGAAAATAAGCATGCTTTCCAAATAATTCAGTCCTGGCATCAACTTTTAAAGACATTATATATCAACTAGCACGAGGAAATTACAAATATATGCCCGCATGACAAGTATTCATGCAAAAACCAACAACATCATAGTTTAAATATTCAAGTAAACACAATCTCAACACATATATAGTACCAAGCACGAATACCGCTCGATCATAACACAATCACACTCTGCATTGTACGGGTGCCTAACATAAGCCCCTCTCTAAGCATGTATCAAGTGCCTGCACTCTTATGTCCTAAAGTAACATGGGTTATCACCTGACTCAAGAGGGGCGGATCCTAGCCCAAGCGCTGATCGGATCAAAAGTCAGCGATCATGACAACTTATCCCAAATGGGCCTTGTGCACGTGTCACCTCACTATCAATACTACTCCACCCAATATGGGGCCTGGCGTATGTGTCAGTTCATTATAAATATCAACATGGCTCTATGGCCTGATTCTAGTAATTAATCCGCTCAAACAATATGCCAGTATCTCACAGTATCAAAAATTAAAATATCGCATGGATTATACCAACGTGCCACAAATCCGCTCAAACTCGTGTCATATAAGTAAGCACACTACCAATGTGTGAGTAACATATAAGAAGTGTACAGAGATGGTGATATACAATATCATGACTTAAAAATATGATTACAATCAATGCAAACAACTTAATATAGCAAAATAGCTCTATCATGTCTCAAGCGGATAACCACATAGCCTAGACATGATTTCTAGCACGATTAATAGCTCAAGTAGTCATACAAGTAGAGAAAACACGGTAAAAAGGAGGTATGATAGCAAAACAAGGCACATAATATCCTAAAGTCGAATCGGTTCATGAATAATGATGTGCCGGAGAATTTTGGCACATTTTGATACTAATTACTTAGATTTTAGCTAAATGCAATTTCCCTCTGTACTTAGGTAATTTTAGTATTTTTGCGTTGTATGAGGTTTAAGGACCTAAGATCATAGGAAAGAGTTCAAAAAGCCACAAAAAGACAAGAAAAGAGCAAAAAGGCATCGCAAATGTGGATATGCTACCGCAAAACCCACATGCGAGCTGCATATTTCACACAGAGATCGCAGACCAAAACAGAATCCTGGGAAAAGTTCAATGTCAAAAATGCGATCTCATTTGCGATCGCATAACGTGTTTGCGAGCCGCAGAAGTAACCGCAAAGAAAACATGAAGTCTACTAAAGGAAGAAAATGCGATGCAAGATGCGGTCGCATTTCTACAATGCGGACCGCAAACCATGAATGCGGTGAAGGCAAAACTAGGGTTACAATCTGCGATAGACATGTCAAAAATGCGGACCGCATGTCTGTTATGGGACAGAAATGCAGTCGCATATTCAACTTCAGGGCAGATTAGTTCGATTTTTGTCTCGATTTTTGGCCCTCTATAAATAGATTTATTAGGGTTTTGTGGGCTAGATCTTGTCAAACTTTGAAGCTACAATACAAGGCATTAATATTCCTCTCTTTTGGAAGCTTTTGGGTCAAGAAGCTTTCACTTTGTAAGCTTTATGACATTTAATATTCTCTTGTTTCCAGATTTTAGTATGAGTAGCTAACTTTAAATACTAAGGTTGTGGAACCTAAATGGGTGTTAGGTTAATGGGTGTTTAACATTAAATATATATATAACGGTTGGTTGATATTTATTTACTTCTCATTCTTCATTTATTGTTGGTGGTTGCAAATATTAACAAGCGCCGTTAAATTCTATCTTTGCTTGGGAAAGTGGGGTAAAATTTGGTAGAAGTAAATATCAAAGACTCAAGGCTTTAAACCTTGTTTAATAAAATCGCTTAGGAATAAGTGAGTTTTATTTTGCATAAATTGATTGTTCGTATTTGCAACTCTTTTATATTTGGAAAAATCATAAAGAGGAAATACTACCTAACTATTGGAAAATATTGGGTAGTCACTTACACATCATTTGCATATAAAAAAGAACCTTCTGTTAGAAATATATCATATTGACACCGATAGCATTACACTTCAATAATGGGGACACAACCTTGGTTTCTTTTATCAAATTATTTACATTCTCAACATTTCAATTAGCCTTTACCTAAAACCAAACTCAATTCATACTCTTGTTCCGGTTAACTGGATAGAATTACGACTTTAGTTGAGTAACACACTAGTCAAGTAACCTTTTCACACCTATTCCCTGTGGGATTCGACCCCAACCTTGTTGGGTTATTATATTTGACATCGACCGCTTTACACTATTTATTAAAGTGTAATTTGAGCGTATCAAATTTGGCGCCGTTGCCGGGGAATACGGTTTTGAAATTACTAATTAGTGTGTGCTATACTGTGCGTCTTATTCTATTCTATCACACTTTGCTTGCTTTGCTTGGTGTTGATAGGAAAACATATCCGAATATGGTGATGACGTGGAGGCAAAAATGGAAGAATAATGCCTCGGTGAAGCATTGGCGGCTATTTTGGTGAACTTTGATGGTGAGGATATGGAGGGATATATGGAATTGATAAATGCACTGGAGGGGCTTGGTTCTTACACTTATGCTCCGGCAAAGCTCTCTCTCGACTTGGAGAATAGAGCCACACCTCCCGCAAAGCCTTCTATTATTGAGCCACCACAACTAGAGCTCAAACCACTTCCTCCGCACTTGAGGTATAAATTTCTTGGCTCAAATGATACTTTACCAGCAATAGTTTCTTCTTTGTTGAAAGATGTGCAGGTGGAACGAGGGCATGCTGGGTTCTATTGGCGCGCCATCAAGGACTTCTCCAAGATTGCAAATCCTATGTGCAAACTCCTTGAGAAAGATGCCAAATATGTGTTTGACGAGAAAGGCCTCAAAGCCTTTGAGGAGTTGAAGCAAAGGCTCACCACGACACCTATTACTGTCACACCCGATTGGTCTCTATCTTTCGAACTCATGTGTGAAGCCAGTGGTGTAGCCATTGGGGAAATGCTTGGCCAACGTCACAACAAGGTTCTTCACCCGGTCTACTATGCAAGCAAAACACTACTTGGGCACAAGTGGCGAAAAACATTTGGTGGAGCAGCTGGCTCCCAAAGATGGTCTGTGCCCGACCATTGAATGACTCCAAAGAAACACCAACTTCGTCGTGCCGCGACGTTAAATCAAGCGCTTCATGGGAGGCAACCCATGTGTGGTAATACTTTTTTTTTGTTCTTTAAATTTTGACTTTTTGATAGATAGATTTACTTGAGCAATGAATTCCCCTTGTTTTTTCTTTCCCGGGTTATTTTTCAAGGGTGTAATAGTAGAACTAGGACAGTAGAATGAAACAAGTTGACCGGGTTGGTGTAATTGTCTAGTCTCAAGCATGTGTGTCTGTACATAGCCGATACCCTTTCAAAAAAAAAAAAATCAACTGTGTGAACTTGAGGCTCGCTCTGTGACTCTACATCTACCTAGAGTTATGTATGTATATATGATGATAGCTTTGAGTTGCCAAATGTTGACTCAAGGGCTTTAAACTATGTGAACCAAACAGTCGTGTGCCATGTGTGTGAGTTCTTTGTGTAGATAATTCTTGTGTTTGCTTCTGCCATCTAGAACTTGCCCGGTTGGTTTTTCGATGCTTATAATAATTACACTTGGTTGGAGGGATGATCTTAGGTATTCTTTGTTTTATTTGCGAAACCTCTTTAGCCTTTCAAGCCTACCATTGCATAAATAATATCACTAGTGCCTTATTCGAGCCTTTAACCTTTTCTTTGGCCACCTTACTACAAACCTTTCACTTTTGTAAAATAATTACCTCTTTTGAACCTGTTCCTCCTTGAACATTGAGAATTAGGCTAAAAGCCTAAGTTGGGGGTGTGGTGTCAAAGTGGAAATGGGTAAGGTTGTACATTGAGTGTAGGAGCATATACCTCAAAGTGTTCATATGAAATTATGCAAGCTCCAAAAAAAAAAAAGTGTGTATATATATAATTATGGAGCCTTGAAGAAAATTAGAGAGGTATTTAAGGTGAATATTGGGAACTAGATGCCAATGTGGCTATGGGGTTTGAAAAGAAACAAAGTGCAAAAAGAAAAGAAAAGAAAATGTGATTAGTGTTCAAGGAGGATGTAGTCACTTATATCTAAATACTTATTCGAGCCTTCCCTAAACCTACATTACAAGCCTAAAAATTCCTTATGGGATCTCCAACCGAGCATTCTTAGAATTAAGCGACGAATTAAAATAAGGGCAAGCCCATGGTATGGTATGTTGTAACACTTGAAACTCTTTTCTGAGAGTGAGTGTATTTGTGAATTAGTCCCTTTTTGTTGTCATTGTAAATATTGTGATTTTGGGACTTTCTTTCTAGTGAGGGCACATGAACTGCGAGGCTGAACAAAAGTTGAGTTTTTGAGTAAAACGCAAGTGCACTCAGCTGAGGGTAGCATTTTGTCACGTTGCCTGAGACTCAAAGTTCACAAGTTGATTAGTTTTCCTTGTATATATCGATGATTCAGGAAGGGTAAAACACTCGAAGATGCACGCTTGAAATACTAACAACAAACACCGTCCATGGTCACTATTGTTTCATGTCTTGTAAATGGAGTCTAGAATAGGATAGTGTCATCTTAGTTGCTTGAGGACAAGCAAGAGTTTAAGTTGGGGGTGTTGATGTGCCGGAGAATTTCGGCAGATTTTGATACTAATTGCTTAGATTTTAGCTTGTTTTAAATGCAATTTCCCTATGTACTTAGGTAATTTTAGTATTTTTGCAGTGTATGAGGTTTAAGGATTTATGAGCATAGAAAAGAGTTCAAAAAGCCACAAAAAGACAAGAAAAGAGCAAAAAGGCATCGCAAATATGGATATGCTACCGCAAAACCCACATGCAAGCCGCATATTTCACACAGAGATCGCAGACCAAAACAGAATCCTGGGCAAAGTTCAATGTCAAAAATGCGGTCTCATCTGCGATCGCATAACGTGCTTGCGAGCCGTAGAAGTAACCGCAAAGAAAACATGAAGTCTACTGAAGGAAGAAAATGCGATGCAAGATACGGTCGCGGTTTTACAATGCAGACCGCAAACCATGAATGCGGTGAAGGCAAAACTAGGGTTACAATCTGCGATAGACATGTCAAAAATGCGGACCGCATGTCTGTATGCGACAGAAATGCGGTCGCATATTCAACTTCAGGGCAGATTGGTTCGATTTTTTTCTCAATTTTTGGCCCTCTATAAATCGATTTATTAGGGTTTTGTTCGCTAGATCTTGTCAGACTTTGAAGCAACGATACAAGGCATTAATATTCATTTCTTTTGGAAGCTTTTGGGTCAAGAAGCTTTCACTTTGTAAGCTTTATGACATTTAATATTCTCTTGTTTTCAGATTTTAGTATGAGTAGCTAACTTTAAATACTAAGGTTGTGGACCCTAAATGGGTGTTATGTTAATGGGTGTTTAACATTGAATATATATATAACGGTTGGTTGATATTAATTTACTTCTCATTCTTCATTTATTGTTGGTGGTTGTAAACATTAACAAGCATCGTTAAATTCTATCTTTGCTTGGGAAAGTGGGGTAAAATTTGGTAGAAGTAAATATCAAAGACTCAAGGCTTTAAACCTTGTTTAATAAAATCGCTTAGGAATAAGTGGGTTTTATTTGGCATAAATTGATTGTTCTTAATTTCAACTCTTTTATATTTGGAAAAATCATAAAGAGGAAATACTACATAACTATTGGAAAATATTGGGTAGTCACTTAGACATCATTTGCATATCAAAAAGAACCTTCCGTTAGAAATATATCATATTGACACCGATAGAATTACACTTCAATAATGGGGACACAACCTTGGTTTCTTTAATAAAATTATTTACATTCTCAAAATTTCAATTAGCCTTTACCTAAAACCAAACTCAATTCATACTCTTGTTCCGATTAACTTGATAGAATTACGACTTTAGTTGAGTAACACACTAGTCGAGTAACTTTTTCACACCTATTCCCTGTAGGATTCGATCCCAACCTTGTTGGATTATTATATTTGATATCGACCGCTTTACACTATTTATTAAAGTGTAATTTGAGCGTATCAAATAACCACGATGTAAGCATATATGTTCGTTATCTTGCACGTGCATCACCCCAACATATATCAAATACCATTTTCAACGGGGAAATTACCTTCACACCAAGATTAGACAAGATACATAACTCAAACGCGGGAGAATCAATATTCCAAAATTCCATTGCCTCTCAAATCGGGCTCCGAACGAGTCAAATCTAGCCAAAAACAACTTAATAAAATTACAAAAAGCCACATAAATCAATTCCTAACCATAAAGCTTCGATGTTTATTTAATTCCAAAAAATAAACAAAAGTCAACCGGGGCCCACGTGGTCACAACCCGAGTCAAGGGATAATTGCTGACTACCCATATTCCCATGCGACCTAATATGTGATTAGACTCCAAAGCAAAGTCCGAATCAACCTTCAAATCCTCAATTTTCACTCTCTTAAGTTCTACAAAAATCCCCATAAATTCCCTCAATATTCTATATTTTAGGTATTAATAATCCATATAGATTCTTGAAATAATAACAAAAAATGAGTAGAAATCACATACCCCAAACTCTTGTATGAAAGTCTCCTTCAAAAATTGCCCCTCTCCAAGTCTAGTGTTCAAAATATGAGAGAATGGGCTAAAATCCTGAAATTAGAACTAAAATGATTTTTCCCAGCACTACCCTTCACGGACGCAGTCCTAGCCTCGCGTTCGTGAAGCACAACCTGATGCTGCCTCCACAAGACCCTAGGCGAACATGGTGTAACCCCCGAACGCGATGCACAAGTGACCACATGCCTACGCGAACGTGTTACCCCTCACGTGATCGCGAAGAGCAGTCTCTAGTCGGCCCCCAGCCTGACACACCTCTATGTGAACACGACACATCAAACGCGAACGTGAAGGTCACTGATCCTGACCTATCGTGAATGCAACGTCCAGTTTGCAAACACGAAGAACACAACCTAGCTGCCTCAAAATAAGCCTCCGTGATAGTGATACCTGCTCCACAATCGCGAGGCACACCGACACCAGCACTAAATCTGAAACATCACTCAAGCTCCGGGTGGTCCAAAAGTGACCCGAGCTACTCGATACCCAATCCAATCACACCAACAAGAACATAAAAAATAATCGAACCTATCCAAATCCTCCAAACATATACGAAAACATCATATATACGAATCGACCATCATATCACAAATTGAACTTCTCTTAAGTTCATAAGCTTCTAAACTTCAAACCAAGCATCCGATTCATGCCTAACCAATCCGGATTACATCTTAAATTTGCACACAAGTCATAAATGACATAACAAACCTATTCCAAGTCCCAAAACAACAGTCCGAACATGATAACATCAAATTCAACTCTCGATCAAATGTATGAACCTTCCAAACCTTCAAATTTTCAACTTTCGGTAATTATAGCCAAAACACCTTAGGAACCTCCAAATCCAAATCTAGAAACGCACCTAAGTCCATAATCACCATATAAATCTATTGGAGCCTTCAAATTACCAGTTCAAGGTTATCTACTTAAGAGTCAAGCCTTGGTGAACTCTTACAACTTAAACTTCCAACATTGCAACTAAGTGTCCCAATGTACTCCAAAACCTTCCTGAAATCAAACCAACCTTCCTTATAAGTCACAAAAAAAATACACAAACATACAGGAAGCATCAAATAGGAAAATGGGGCTCAAATACACAAAACAACCGACGCGATCGTTACATGGTTTGAGACCTTGAGTAGCTTCATATGATGAGTTATGACGTGCACGTATGGTTGGTTTCAATGTTTGAGAGGTTCAGGATCTTTTTGGAAAAGTGATTCTCAATTTGAAAGCTTCAAGTTGTAAGAGTTAACCAAGGTTTGACTTTTGGGTAAGCGACCTCGAAATTTAGATTTGATGGTTTCAATAGGTTTGTATGGTGATTTTGGATTTGGGCGTATGTTCGGATTTGAATTTATGTCACACCCCAACCTTGGGAGGTTCAATCGGCACATGATGCCCGTAGGCCCGTGCGAACCATCGTCTGTTCTTTCATTCTTTCTAATAAGTAAACCAGTCCGTAGATGCCTCTATGTAACAATACTAGAACTATAATGAGTTAAATGATAAGCAAAAGAAACATTGACATTCCATACATATTTATAACAGAGTCATACTTCCACTTTTTATAACAGTATTCAAAAAGAGTTTGACACATACACAACTTGGTCAGGACAGGGCCCCACCATACCCATAGTATTTGGAATACGAACTTCTATTCCTATTGACCGCTTGAACAACTACTTCAAAGGAGTGGAGAGCAACGATCAAATCAGCTGGAACAGTACCCTACTAGGGAGGAACGTCACCGAGTCTTCTGCCCCCGTGTGCGTGATCACAACGCCCAAAGGAGAAATGCGTCAGTACGGATAATGTACTCAGTATGTACGACTAAGAGAACATGTAAAAGCAATGTCTTAATATAAGGAATATGAGTGGTTGATCGTAACCTGTTTACTAGGTACAAGTTACCGGGGACATAAACCGTGGAACCATAAACAATGAATCATAACTATGTGCAAACTCTTATAAAACCAAGAAGCTCATTCGCGACCATGCAATGATTGTAATACATGTAGGTCTACATACTTTTAGACACTCTTTGGGGCATATTTCATCACTCTATACTTGGCCTCGTGGAGGACTCGGTCGCACCCAGCCACACAAGGGCTCGGTAACCTCACATCGATCCATACCCCGCCTCATAGAGGACTCAGTCGTACTCGGCCACACAAGAGCTCAGTAACCTTACATCACACATCGCTCCATACACGGCCTCATATAGGACTCGGTCGTACCCGGCCACACAAGGGCCTGGTAACCTTACTTCACATGTCATCATACCCAGCCGCACAAGGGCTTGGGCACACCCGGCCTCAAAGGGCTCGGTAATATTTTTTATCATACCTAACGGGTCAGTGTTTGCATAATAGGTGCCGCACCCGGCCTTCTATAGCGTGGCTCAGTAAAGTGAAATAATTACATACATTTATATTTGTATTTAAGTGAGATGCAGAAGCAGTTTTATAAGCTAATGAGTTTAAGCTCAGTTAAATCATACTCTCTGACCACAGGATACCAACGGGGAGCATCAAAGACTTTGAAGCAAATGCAACCGGTGAGATTGAACAAGAACAGAATAACATCATTTAGAAGAGCGTATAACTACCAAACCTTACAATGTAGGAACCTTTTGGAAGAAAGGAGAAACTTACACTAACTCATGGCAAGAAAGAAAGTCGCACTACATACCTTTGTTAAAGAACTAACTATGCTTCTTTGGTGATTAACTTTGCCTCTATTAAATCTTCAGAATCAACATCATGGATGACAGATGTTGCAGTCTTTGGCTCTTAGTTTTCTTAAGCTAAATCTTGAAAGAACCATCTTCTGATTGGAACTTTAAGTGAGTTGTGAGAATGTTTGGTGAATTTTGGTGAGTGGTATTCTTCCCAAAAGTAAAAGATATTGAGCCTTCTGCCCTTATATACAAGTACCAAGCATAGAGAACTCAGTCGGTTCCACATGCAAAATGGGTCGCCTCGCTTTGGCTATGCCCGGTAGGAATTTGACGCAGGTTCACTGGAATGTTTCACCACCTTATATATTAAAACGCGGCGTCAATTGATTGGCCGCACTAGAAGCCACACTACCACACTTCATTTAGATGTGGGGTGTAACATCATCCCCCATCTTCGGAATATTCGTCCTCAAATGTTATATCATGGCCCATTGTCATAACCTCATCATTGCCTCCCATAATGGGAAAAAAATAGGGGTATCTGGATTTCATATCTGCTTCAGCTTCCCACGTCATTTCTTCCTTACTTTAGTTCCTCCAAAGTACTTTAACTGAAGCCACTTCTTTAGTTCATATCTTACGGACTTGATGATCTAGAATAGCCACTGGGGCTTCCTCATAGGATAGATCTTATGTGATTTGAATATCTTCAACGGGGTTATACGGGATGGGTCACTCAAGCACTTTCGTAGCATAGATACGTGAAATATTGGATGCACCGGTCCCGATTCCGGGAGCAAGTCAAGATTATAAGCCACTCGACCGACCTTATGTGTGATTTGATATGGTCCGATATACTGGGGGCTAAGTTTGCCTCTTTTTCCCAAATCTCATCACGCCTTTCATAGGTGACACCCTCAAGAACACCCAGTCCCCCATAGGGAACTCCAAATCTCGCCTCCGATTATCTGAGTAAGATTTCTGCCTATTTAGGGTGGTCAATAATCGGCTTCGAATTAGTTTCACCTTTTCTATAGCTTGTTGCACCAACTATGGCCCCAATAACTTTGTTTCACCCATTTCGACCCAACCGGTATGAGATTTGAATTTTCGTCCATATATGGCCTTATATGGGTCTATTTGAAAACTGGCTTTGTAGTTGTTGTTGTAAGAAAATTCGATAAGTGGTAGATGATAATCCCAGCATCCCTTGAAGTCTAAAATATAGGCTCGTAACACGTCCTCGAGCGTTTGGATAGTGCACTCGTCCTGACTATCTATATGTGGATAGAAGGCTATGCTGAGGTTAAAATGGGCCCCTCTGTCTGATATGATGGAAATCGGAATCCCATGAAGTCGTACTATCTCCTTAATATACAGCGTGCATAATCTTTAGCCGAGAAAGTAGTACTGATAGGAAATGAGCTGACTTGGTGAGTCGATCCACGATGACCCACATGGAATCAAATCTTTGGCGTGATTGTGGCAATCCGATAACAAAGTTCATGTTGATAACTTCCCATTTCCAAGTAGGAATTTCCATGGTTTGCAGCAATCCTCTCGGTTTCTGATGTTCAACCTTAACTTGTTGGCAATTGGCACACCGAGCAACGTATCCAGCAATGCCCCTCTTCATGTCGTTCCACCAGTATAGATGTTAAAGATCGTGATACATATTGGTTGACCCCGGATGAATGGAATACCGGGATTGGTAAATCTCTGCCATGATTTACTCTCGGAGTTCACCGACATCAGGTACATATAGCCGACCCTTGCACCTAAGGACCCCGTCCTTAGATAACTCAAACACTTGCTTCTTTTGAAAGGGATGCTTTCTCTCATATTCACCAAGGCAGGATCATCAAACTGCCGCACTTTCACATCAGCTACTAACGACGACTCGACAGTATTTCGAACTATGGCTTCTCTGTCACCGGTATCAAGCAATCGTACACTTAGGTTTGCAAACCGGTAAAAGTCTCTTGTCATCTCCAACTTCTACTCCTCCACATGCCGTGGGCTGCCTATAGACTTCCGACTTAAACGCACAACCATCACGTTTGCCTTCTCGGGGTGGTATAAAATATCCACATCATAATCTTTCAAAAATTCGAACCACTTCCTGTGCCTCAAGTCAACTCTTTCTACTTGAATAGGTACTGCAAGCTCTTGAGATTGGTGAATACGTCAACATGAACTCCATACAGATAGTGACAACACATCTTTATATCGAAGATAACAACTTCCAGCTCTAGATATTTTGCTCGTGTTTCCTCAACTGCCTTGAATCATATGCAATAACCCTAATGTGTTGCATTAAGACACTGCCCAATCCCACTCCAGAGGCGTCATAATATATGACATACCCCTTGGGTTCCTCAAGAAGAGTTAACACATGTACCGAGGTTAACCCGTCCTTTAATTCCTAGAAGCTCTTCTCACTCTCATTGTTCCATCGGAGCTTAGTAGCCTTGTGAGTCAATTTCATCAAGGGAGCAGCTGCAGATGAGAAATTTTCAACAATCTTTGATAATAGCCGGCGAGGCCCAAGAAGATGCGTACCTCAGTAGGGGTTGTGGTCCTTGGACCATTCTTAACTGCTTCCACTTTTTGACTATCAACTTTAATACCTTCACCTGATACTATATGCCCCTAGAAAGCCACCCAGTTCAACCAGAAGTCGCATTTGGAAAAATTGGCATACAATCTAGGATTCCGGAGGGTGCGTAGGACCTTCTACAAATACTTTGCATGCTCTGACCACGATTGAGAGTACATGACGAGCTCCAAACACACACTTAAATTCTACTCGCTAATCAAATATAGTATAGTATAATATCGTATCCACATGGATTGGATTTAAACTGTGTTCTCGTAGTTTCTAGCTTGATTGCTATCCAAGATGATCAACAATTGAGAAGTTTATGATTTCCAACTAAAATTAATAAGAATCTAAAGCTACTGACTAATGACAATCGAAACAAGGAATAAGCAAAGAAGGTTATCAATGGGAGAAAATAAGGGTTGATAAGATAGGTGAAAGATAATTATTTGGGATCTAACTCCAGATAATTCACTTCTAATGTTCATGTGAGTCTCTCGAATACACTCAATTATTAGTTCATATGTTCAGCAAAGACTTCTCTCTCGATTAAGTCTTAACCTCACAAGATGAACCAATTTAAGCACGTGAAGATATGCAAGAATGCGTAGTGGAATGGTCTTTAGGAAACCTCTTTTGATTATTCTCCTAACTAGGTTTAATCAATGATTCAACTAGCCTATTTAGATTACAAAGAAGAATTAATAAATTCAACCAACAGTATAATGCAAAGCTACCACAAGTTATTCCATTCTCGATTACAGGAACAAGTGAATATAGATGCAACAATTAAATCATCCAAAAACGTTTCAATACATAAAACTAGATTTATAACCCACAAACAATCATCAATACACCAAATCCATCAAACCCTAAAGAGAAGTACTCCATAGACATGGAGCAATTCATCACAAATATAATTAAAGTATAGAAAAACATAAATTCGATCCAAACTCGGGTCTTGAGTGAGGATGGAACGATGAAATCCTTGTGCTTTTGCTCCTGCAACTCCTTCTTAGCTTCCTTAGGTCTAAAGTATTTCAAAAGTCCAGAAAATGACGTTTCTCCATGTATTTATACCGAGTAGGGTCAGGACTAGATGAAATCACCCTTTCCTAGCCGAAATAGGAAAACTTGCAAACTTATTTCTTTTCATGCGTCGCACTGTGCTATGCCACGTGCGTTGCGTTAGTGAACTTTTCTCGATCGTAAACTCTCTAAACTTAGCTTGTCTGACAGAACTTTGTACTGATGCGATGCACCACGCCATGCACTATGCCTAGCATTAATGTATTTTTCTATCAGACCGAAAAATTACAAGTCTCTGAACTTCTCAAATTTCTGACGCACATTTGCACTGATGCGTTGCATAGTGCTATGCATGGTGCGTCGCATTAGTGCATTTCCTCAAAGTGTTGCTTCTTCCTTTATTATTGATGTCCAGAAGTGATCCTCTATCCCCGAACACGATCCCGGCTTAGTCCCTTGGGTTTTTACTCAAACTTCAAAGCTCCAATTATTTGATTTAGCTCCACAACATCTACATAGCTCAGAATCACTCCTACAAGGCATAAAACACACAATAAGTGCAAAACACTTTCAATTAAAGCTCAAACACAAGTAAAGAATAGTGAATTAGAGTGCAATAAGCGACTACAATAGGAGATTATAGCCTACAATCAACACCCCACTATTAAATCATTGATCGTCCTCGAGCAATCAGACTACACTTTATATAGACACGACCTTTTTAAACAACTCTCCTAACTAATCATACCAAGAATATTTAAAATAGATTAAGTACAATACCGTAACATCCTCGCCTCAAGATTTGACGCACAAGCACCATGCATTATTTATAACCCACTCACTTACTCTAACATAGAGGTTAATGACATTACCTTTCCTTCGTGAATCAAGTTCCCTCACACAACAATGGAGTGTAGTTGCGCACAGAATAAAACTTAAGAACAATTAGGAACTCAAGATAGAAAGAATTTGCTCACTCTCAGAAACAACATTCATGTGCCACAAAAGACGTACCATAAGCTTACCCGAGTGTAATACACTACTAATTGAGCTCATTCAGTCAAGCATCAAGCTGGACTTTAACTGATTGTAATGTAGGCTGCGGAACGGATATGATATATTTAGATATAAGACAGACTACACCTCCCTAAGCACTTTAATACATACAATTAACCATTCAAAACCCCACACTTATGTCAAACCATAACTCCACCTTCACATCAATGTACATTAACTCCCTACTTCTTTAAGCACAAATACAACAAGAGTTACCACTATCAAGGAATATTTTTCACAATCATACTCTTAGTTTCTTTTCTTTCTTTGTCAATTCAAGTGGCTCTTACTTTTTTTAAAACTGTGCACCTTTCTCCTTACTTCATTAGTTCCACTCAAAAGCCAAACCAACCACCCTACACTTCAACTTTTGCATAGTTCATATCAGATTCAAGTGCTCGCGAGAGGTAAAAGGTTCAAATAGACGGTCAATTCAAATAAAAGGGTAGGGCTTGTAATGTGGTTATCAAAGAAACATGATTACAGGCCCAACAGGGTTAATTAAGATACATAACAATTACGTGGGTAAAAGCATATAATTGGCTCCATAAAGAAACGCCTATATCACTTCCAAGACTGAATAAAACTAATATTCGCTTTGCAAACACACGGGGCAAGTTCTAGACATCAAATGCAATGCACAGAACAACACAAAACCTCACACCCACACGACACATAACTCACTCAGGGTCGGACACATCAAGACATTCCAGTCAAAGCAGTTAAGCAAAGTTAAGATCATACAATTTAAGCTACTTATACAAGAGTCAAAAACTGAGCCTAAGCGTCACAAATAAAGCTCTTACTATTCTCAAGGCATAGTAAGGTCAGGAGATATTGCTTTCAATTCAACCCATAGCACAAGATTTCATACTCCACAAAAAATTAAAAAACTATCTACACCCGGTTCAAACAAAACCCTTGGAAAAGAACCACGACACAAAGAAACACCAAGGGAGAATTAATACGCTATCTAACAAAGAAGATCTTTTTGTCTTTTTCTTTCGACTTTAATCCCTTAAGAAACATGTCGCGGGAAAAATCAAATTTTTTTTTAATTTTATGGTTCTTTTCAATTTTCCAACTACTACAACTAACACAACTAACACATATACATACAACATACAATTACCCCCCACCCCACACTTTAAGTTGTGGCATATCCCTATGACACACAATTAACAGGAATAAGGTAAAGGAAACTTCCCCACCCCGCACTTAGTACAGCTTTCTCTTTCGAGCCGTTCACTTTCTACTCAACACTGGTAGCTGGTTTGTCCTTTTGTGCCCCCTTTTCTACATTCATCTCAAAATTCACAGTCTCCTCACCCACTCTAAGCATGAGTTTCCTCTCATGTAAATCCAATATAGCTATAACACTCACTAAGAATCGTCTTCCTAGGACGAGGGAGACCTCCTTGTTCTCCTCCGTCTTCACCACTATAAAATATACAGGAAACACAAATTTATCCACCCGAACTAACACATCTTCCACTATCCCCTCGGGTATTAAAGTCGTTTGGTCTACCAACTGCAAATATATTGGCACTGACCTTATCTCTCCGATTTGTTTCTCTAGTTTTCTGTAAATAGATAGAGGCATTAGATTAATTGAGGCACCCGAATCACATAGAGACTTATCAATATTAATAGAGCCTAAAAAGCAAGGTGTAGTAAAATTCCCTGGATCTCCACACTTTTGTGGGAGTTTGTTTTGCAATATCGCACTGCAATGCTCTGTGAGCTTCACCACCGAGGTCTCCTCTATTTTCCTCTTTCCTTAAAGAATTAGCTTAGGAGGCAGGCATTTGTGAGAGAACTTTTGTTAATGGCAAATTTACATGAACCTGTTTCAGCACATCCAGAAATCTCCCGAACTGCTTGTCCAACTTTTATCTACATAGCTTTTGAGGAAAAGGCAAAGCAAGCATATGTTTGCTCTCCTCATGTTCCTCCCTTTTTGCTTTTTCCTTCTTTGTCTTCTCAGTTTTTATCGGGAATTTCTTGTTTTTATCAACTTCATTCTTAGTTGCTCCCCACTTTCTTTTTCAAGAATCACCTCTTTTTGGATCGGGGTGGGATCTTTCAACACTTGCCCACTTCTCAGAGTTACAGCATTCACTGTTTCTTTGAGATTATTTTCAGTGTTAGCGGGGAAAGTGCCTGCAACCCTCTTAGAAAATATTGTTGCAATCTATCCCACTTGTCTCTCCAGGTTTCGCAAACCAGTGCCCAATTCTTTGATAGCTGCTCCATGAGCGTCCAACCTCTAATCTGTATTGATAATGAAAGCCTTCATTAGATCCTCTAGACCGGGATGAATGGGTTGTTGAGGCTGAAATTGCTACCTCTACTGATTTTGGTATGCTAGAGCTCCTTGTCCCTGCTGTCTAGAGTTATTTTGCTGCCAAGCATTGGTAGTACCTCCTGGTGAACTACATGAAAAATTGGGGTGCCTCTGACCCATTGCATTGAAATTGTAATTTCCCACAACATTTATTTCCTTAGTTGAGGCTTGACACTCATGAGTAGGGTGTCCTCTTCCACATATATCACATGCCGTGTGAGGCTTACTTTGTATCGAGGCTAAGGTCAACTTCCTTATCTCTTTGGCCATAGAATCAAGCTATACCTGCACAGATGTGTTAGCATCAACCTGGTGAACACCAGTTGATCTTCTTCTCTCCGCACTCTCAAAGGGCCATTGATTTGCATCTTCAAAAAACTCATCAAGAATTATAATTATCTCCTCTGGATTCTTCATCATCAACGGACCTCCAGCTGCATTGCTCAATGTTCTACATGAGGTCGGTGTCAAAATCCCAAAAGTCCTGGAGTTGCATCCAGAGTTCAATACCGCTATGTTGGCACTTTCGAACAATCGCCTTAAACCTCTCCCATGCTTCAAAAATAGTTTCAGTATCTTTCTGGCAGAAGTTATGGATTTCTCTTCTAAACTTGCCCGTTTTAGCTGAGGAGAAATATTTATCAGGGAATTTCCTGATCATCTCCTCCCATGTTCTAATAGAACCTACGGGTAAGCTTCGAACCACTATTTTGCATCGTCTTTGAGTGTGAAGGGGAATGCCTTCAAGTACACTGCATCTCGTGACACACCATTGTATTGAAATGTGTTCATAATCTCCTCAAAGTCCATTAGATGTGTGTTCGGATCTTTGTTTGGCTTCCCTCTGAAGACACAACAATTTTGAAGAGTTTGAAGCAACCCTTGCTTCAATTCAAAGTTGTTTGCTGCAGTTGGGGGTGGTCTAACACTTGATATTTCTTAATTATAGACTGGTCTAGCATAATTGTTAAATGGTCTCCTAGGCATAAGAGCTATATTTCCTAACTGGTCTGCAACCAAGGGTTGATTTTGAGTAATTCTTCAATCCCTCTCTTCTTCATAGATGATCTGCACATCTCTAATAGTTGCTTCCTCAGCATCCCGTGCAACTTGTTCTCATTGTTGGAATGCTTCTCTCGCTGTAGCACTTCTTTCGCAGAAGTTCAAGTCATGCACCAATCTTAACCTGTAACATACACACAGTCAAAGACACCAACCGCAAAAAGAGAAAAATAGAATGAAATAAAAAGAATTCCTAGGTTACACCTTCAGAATACCCCATAAGGGAATTTTTTCTACTCCCCCCAATCTTCACTTTACGCCACGAGCTGAGCTGTTTAACAGAGGGAAGGTCAAAGAGCTGTAGGGCTAGGAGTGTTCTCAATCATAGCATTTCGAGACAAAGCCTGGGTCATCGAACTAAATAATCTTAGCATTGGCCATAAAGACGCGTTTGAAGGCCTGTTTATGGGACTGATAGGGAGGGCTCTAAAACTTGTTTTCATATTTCATCATCAAAATTTGCATAAGATAAGTTGATTGAAGAAGTTTTATTTAATTAATAAAATTTCCTCTCTTCTTTTGTTTTGTTTGTCCACCACTTAGTATATTATACGTAAAGAGGGGTGGGGAGACTTTCTACGCAATGATTTCTTCTTCTCTTATGACTCTCTTCAGAATCAGACTTTGAAGCCAAGATGGATATGGCACACTTACCATGTTAGAGGACTGTACAAGTGACATAGGCAAGAAATCTCCAAGTGTCATAGGGGTTCTTGCAGTGCCCCCGGACTGAGGAACCGTACAAGACTTTTTGACCAATTTATAAGCCTTGATCGGAGCCTAGTCTAGGATCGAGAATTTTCTCTCTAATATAAATATTACGAGTAGAAGGGCTCATTCCCCGGCTTGACCTTCGGGGAAGAAGTCCGTGAGACCCCTCCTTCGAGGGCGCCTAGATAGTGAAAGGTTGATGGGGATAAAGAGTAAGGATTGAAGCCCCCTTAGCTCTGCCAGGCACTGGACAGGGGTTAGCTCTGTAAATGTGTAGAGCCAAGATTTATTCTCGATCCATCTCTCAAACTATATGATCCTCGTCACCACTTAGCTAATACTAATAGTTTTCCTCCTACGGACCTTTGCCTTCTGTCACTCTCAATCCGATCTAGCAAGAAATGCTTTACCCGTAAAGTAAAGCGAGAGACAGTCAACGGAAAAAATCCTCTCATTGTTATTATTTCACTTCTATGCTTCAATTAGGCCTATATTGGCATTTGAATGATACCAATCGAGATGGCTTTTGAGGGACTGGCCTCTTCCTTGAGGCAATCCCTAGGATTCAAAAGAGAGAGAAGGAACTTTTTACGTCCTATGCCATCATCACTGACGCATGTCCCAATGTTATCTTCCTCGAAGTTACTACTCAATATGATCTTGCTTTTTTGGGGGAGGGGGGAGGATCCACTAAATGGACCAACGGAGCACTAGCCAAAGACTTCAAGTCCTATTATCGGAGAGGGGCTTTTTCCATTATTTATCCTATTTCCAATCGGACCTTACCGTTGCTAATTCCTTTTCTATCCCTATATTAGAAGGTACGCACTTCTCCATGGAAGATCTTGGTGATCTTCATTTCTTTCTTAGGAACCCAAGTCAAACGTACATCAACTTCTCTAGTCTTGACTCAGACTAAATACACCTTGGAATTACTCAAACTAATTTGCAAGATCTAGGTATCGGCGGGGCTTGCGTAATGTAGTTGTAGTTAAGGCTGAAGTAGTGCTTTTTATTTTAGAAGATCTACTGAAGTACCAAACGCAAACGGGGCTCCCAGGCCGGGACATTTGGCAGAATGCTTAGTCTCCTGCATTGGAAGTGAGATATTACATTCTATCGCTGTTACGCTAGATTAAAAGGTTCCACACGAGCTCCCTTTCTGCGGTGTTAAGAAGCACAATAATTGGCTCTGGCAGTTTACGGGAAAGTTGACTCCTGTATCTGGAACCTGGGGGGTTGCTTCGAGAAATCCTTTCTTTCTCGTCCATTCTGGGGGGTGTGGACACACCTGCACGGATTACAAGTGACAGTTACAAGAATGGTGCGTGACGTCCTGAAAGCGGACGTGTAAAGCATATCGCTTTTCGCATATCACTTATCCCAGTCACCTCTTTCATCCAGAGAAGGTAAATAGCTATAATGTCCTGAAGTTCTTTGTAATGCTGTAAAGTTTGCTTAACTCTTTGGGTAGTTTCAATGTTCCTCATGATTTGTAACCCTAACTAACATTTTGGATTTTAGAGTTTTAGACCCAACCTAGGTTAGGGGGTCATTAGACCGTAGCTCGCTAGCACACTACGACTTTTTAGCCTCCTGTAGGTCCTTTCATTCCCTCTGCCTTACACAGACTCAAAAGAGTACCTATGGTGGATTAGTGGTCGTGAGACAGTTCGATTCCTAACTACCATTGGTGTTAAAGGGAGAACTGCGAGGATCCAACCCTAGTACGAGAGGACTCGGTTGGGCTAACCTATGGTGTATCGGTTGTTATGCCAATGGCAGTGCCGGGCAGTGTCCGTCCTCCTGTAACAGATAATAAACCTCAGCAATAGGCGCTGCGGGTTCACCAGGGATGGGACAGTCCGGGGCGGGTTGGTTGAGACTGGCTTCAGAATTACTAGGGGAATTGCTTCAAAATAAATCAGTTCACCTGAAGCCCCTTCCTCCAGTGCTTTCGCTGAAAGACTGTTGTGAATTTAATGTCCTTACTGTTCTCTTGGTGGAATACGTACTAACACTTCTTGCTTCCATATGGCTATATAGAACGAATCAAATCAGATAGTTCTATTTCTCAATCTTTTTGACTTGCTCCTACAAAACCAAGGTTGAAAAGCTTAGCATACCTCACCAAAGCTCTTCAAATAAATCTCCTCGGTACTTGAACTTGATTGTTTAAGGCCGGGAACTCCATTCAATTAGCCGGGCATAATCTCTCCCCTTGCTTTGCTCATTTTCTCTTGATACTCTTACCTTGCCCATTTAGGTTTTCAAGAAGGTCTTCCCATCGCCAGAAGGCACCATTAAGGCAAGAATTTTACCCTTCCTTTTATACCCTTGAGTATCTGCTTGTAATTGTCATGCTCAGGCCTTTCACAGGATAAACTCCTAAATTTGCTACTTAAAGAGCAAAATCTTTGCTCCATACTTTTCCCGAACAATGGAGCCTAGTAGCGAGAGAGGCAAGAGGTTTGTATGTCTATTTCAACTTACTCGCTAGAGTCTGGGGCAGAAAAACCATCCCGTTTTCCCAATGAAAGATAGGGTGATGATAAAGTCAATGAAGTTTCCATAGTGTTCTACCTTTGCGTAGTCTCGGTCCATAGTGGAAGGCTCCGTACCTGAGCCTTGTTAAACTCAGCTGAAGTGTAAGGTGTAAGTGAAGAAAGGTCAAATAGGAAGAACTAGAAGATTCCACCTCTGGAAAACGCCTACCCCTAATGGCTTAAGCGCTGCTTCTAGGAAAACCTCCTGGCTGTCTCTACACCCCTACCTCCTTTATCACTGAGGCGGGCGGCATGCTTATCTTGTCTGACAACACTACAGAGTGAGTTGCTCTTCTAGGCGGGCAGCTGTGTGACAACACAACAGAGAAAGCCCTTTTTTTATGCTTTTCTTTAGTATTTAGGGAGCCAAAGCTTGACTTTACTAAATTGCTGGGTCTGAGATAGAATAGAAAGTTTAAGTTCAGTTCTTTCTTTCTTTGAAGGCCTTTGAAAGCCCTGCCAACAAAAACATACTATATTTACTAGTTTAAATCGGTTCGGCTCTTTTTCTCGAATTTTAGTCTTGGCAACTCCTATGTTCGAAGCAAGATGTTGTCTAATTAGACCACGAATTACAAATGTCGGGAAAAGTTCTATTGCTTTGTTCCACTGGACTCGTTGGTTCCGCTCTCTATTCGGCCGTAACCCTGTTCGAGAACCTTCTCTCATAGATTCCCTTCACCAAGTCATCGCCAGCAATTAACTCTTATCCCTTGGTGTCAAAGGGCATGTTCCTTTCTTGTCTTGCCCAAAAACTAAATTAGCACTACAAACTATTTAAAACACTATTGATTGCCAATCCCCGAAAACGGCCCCAAAATTTGATGAGCTCGAAACACGCACTTAAATTCTGCTCAATAATTAGATATAGTATAATATAATATCGTACCCACAAGGATTGAATTTAAACAGTGTTCTCGTAG
Source organism: Nicotiana obtusifolia (assembly GCA_002018475.1). Taxonomy (NCBI): domain Eukaryota; kingdom Viridiplantae; phylum Streptophyta; class Magnoliopsida; order Solanales; family Solanaceae; genus Nicotiana; species Nicotiana obtusifolia. The sequence continues at coordinate 69,871 of MCJB01014832.1, forward strand.
TTTCTAGCTTGATTGCTATCCAAGATGATCAAAAATTGAAAACTATATGATTTCCAACTAAAATTACTAAGATTATAAAGCTATTGACTAATGAAAATCGAAACAAGGAATAAGCAAAGAAGGTTATCAATGGGAGAAAATAGTGGTTGATAGGATAGGTGAAAGATAATTGTTTGGGAATTAACTCTAGATAATTCACTTCTAATGTTCAAGTGAGTCTCTTGAATTCACTCAATTATTAGTTCAAACATTCAGCAAAGACTCCTCTCTCGATTAAGTCTTAACCTCACAAGATGAACCGATTTAAGCACGTGAAGATATGCTAGAATGCTTAGTGGATTGGTCTTTAGGAAAACCTCTTTTGATTATTCTCCTAACTAGGTTTAATCAATGATTCAACTAGCCTATTTAGATTGCAAAGAAGAATTAATAAACTCAACCAACAGTATAATGCAAAGATATCACAAGTTATGCCTCTCTCAATTACATGAACAAGTGAATATAGATACAACAATTAAATCATCCAAAAATTCTTCAATAGATAAAACTAGATTTATAACCCACAAACAATCATTAATACACCAAATCCATCAAACCCTAAAAAGAACTACTCCATAGACATGGAGCAATACATCACAAATATAATTAAAGTATAGAAAAACATAAATTCGATCCAAACTCGGGTCTTGAGTGAAGATGGAATGATGAAATCCTTGTGCTTTTGCTCCTCCAACTCCTTAGTTTCCTTAGGTCTAAGGTATGTCAAAAGTCCAGAAAATGACATTTTTCCATGTATTTATACCAAGTAGGGTCAGGCCTCGATGAAATCCCCCTTTCCTAGCCGAAATAGGAAACTTGCAAACTTATTGCTTTTCGTGCGTCATATTGTGTTACGCCCAATGCGTCGTATTAGTGCAATTTTCTGGGTCATAAACTCTTTGAACTTAGCTTGTCTGACAAAATTTTGTACTAATGCTACGCATCATGCTACGAACTATGCCTAGCATTAGTGTATTTTTCTGTCAGACCCAAAAAAATTACAAGTCTCTTAACTTCTCAAATTTCTGACGCACATTTGCATTGATGCGTCGTACAGTGCTACGCATGGTGCATCGCATTAGTGCATTTCCTCAGAGTGTTGCTTCTTCCTTTATTTTTGACGTCCAGAAATGATCCTCGACCCCTGAACACGATCCCGACTTAATCCCTTGTGCTTTTGCTCAAACTTCAAAGCTCCAATTATTTGATTTAGCTCCACAACATCTACATAGCTCGGAATCACTCCTACAAGGCATAAAACACACAATTAAGTGCCTAACACTATCAATTAAAGCTCAAACACAAGTAAAGACTAGTGAATTAGAGTGCAATAAGCTGCTAAAACACGAGATTATAGCCTACCATCAGTACACCAAAATATCGTCAATGAATACGATCACAAAGGCATCCAAGAATGGTTCAAATACTCAATTCATCAGATCCATAAAGGCCTCTGGTGCATTGGTTAGGCTAAAGGACATAACAATGAACTCATAATGGCCGTATCTGGTCCAAAGGTTGTCTTCGGAACATCTTCTTCCTTGATCTTTAGATGGTGATTACCGGATTTGAGGTCAATCTTTGAAAAATACTTGGCGTCTTGCAATTGATCAAACAAATCATCGATCCTTGGAAGCAGATACTTGTTCTTGATGGTCACCTCATTCAATTGTAGATAATCAATGCACATTATCTATGAACCATCTTTCTTTAGAACAAAAAATACTAGGGCTCCCCATAGGGAAGTACTAGGTCGAATGATGCCCTTATCAAGAAGGTCCTTCAACTCGGCAGGAGCCATTTTGTGCAGAGGAATAGATATCAGCTGCGTGTCGGGGGACACATTGATGGCAAACTCAATCTCCCTCTCAAATGGAATACCCAGGAGCTCATCAGGGAATACATTGGAGAATTAGTTAACGTCCGACACCAACCGGAGGGTAGGAGGCTTTCCCTCCATATATTGCACCCATGCCAAATGGTACAAACATAATTTAGTGATCATCTTCTAAGACTTAAGGTACGAAATAAACTTCCCTTTTGGTGTTGCAATGCCACCCTTCCATTCAATAACGTGTCCTCCTGGGACGTTTAAGAAAACAACATTCTTCCAACAGTCTACGGTAGCATAACAAGAGGCCAGCCAATCCATTCCCATGCTAACATCAAGTTCTATCATTTCTAATTCATGCAAGTCTTCCAAGGTATGGTGATCTTGAAACATCATATCACAACCCTGATACACCCGTCTAATATCACAGACTCGCCCACCGACGTGGACACTTCAAAAAATTATCATAACAACTAAGGTACTCTACCACATTTACCAGCAACAAAAGGAATAATATACGATAGGGTAGAACTTGGATCTATCAAATCGTGCACACTAATAGAAAACATGGATAGTATACGTGTGACCATGTCTGGGGAAGACTCCAAATTCTGACGTCCTGACAATGCATAAATATGATTCTACTATTGCCCACCTGGGTTGGACATGGACATGTCACCTCTACCTCTACCTTTCCCCATCGGCGGTCATACACCTTGCTCACAGGGAAGTGTTGTCAGTGAAGAAGCTACTGCTGATCCTGCTGAGACATCACGCTACCCATACTTCTCATTGGTTTGAAGCGCATAATATGACTGGGTTGTCTACAGGAATAGCACAAATCCAAACCCTGGCGACATTGCCCGAAATGATTCCTACCATATCACCAACAATATGGCATGGGGGTTCTCGCCCTTTTAGGATTTCCAATATTCTGTGATCTCTGCCCTCTGAAACTCCATTCTTGATACTGACCCTGGGATTATAACGGCACGTTAGCCACCGAGTTAGGTGATTGTCGAGGGAATGGGAATATAATCCCACCTCAAAACGCTCCTGTATCTCCCGTGGATCGGGCCCTCTTTGATTGGCCCTCGTCGTGTTCTCGAGGAGCTTGATGTAGCCTTTTATGGTCCTCTAAGTTCTGTGCATAGGCCTAAATACGTGCAATGTATATAATCGGGTTTAGAGAAGCTGCGGTACATTTATTGATCAGATGCAGTTCTAAATCGGCCGCAAGCTGATGCACCACTGATGGAGCATACCTAGCTAAGGAGTTAAATTTCATGTTGTACTCCCAGACACTCATACTACCTTGCTCCAACCTCAAGAATTTGTTGTGTCTATCTCGACGAAGTTCAATGGTCATATCTGTTGCAAGAATGCCTCAGAGAATTCCCTCCATCCTGCTGCTGGGGCAAAAGGTCCCATAGAATGTTCCCAAGCCTCAAACCAAATTACGAATATATCCCGCAGTCTGCAAGAAGCAAGCTCCACATACTCAGTGTCAGTGGCATGCATTACTCATCGAGTCAGCTGCATTTGATTTAAAAAGTTCTTAGGATATTCGTTAGGACCTGTTCCTGTGAATACGAAGAGATCCAAATTTATAAAATCTCAAACCATCGTACTTACTGCTTTATCTTAAGTGGGAGGGGCCTGGCGTTGGTCCTGAGAGGCCACCAACTGAGTTAACAATGGTGCTGCACTTCTCATAATTAGATCTTATTCAGGCTCAACCGCAGGATGAATAGGACATACATTAACTTCTCGATGCTGCTCCGGGGGTGGTGGTGCTGTCCCCAAAGCCTGAGTTCCAGCCTCGTCATGAGGTTCATATTGACCCATAGGGGCAGGTGGCAATTGACTGGTACCTTCTCCTACTTCTTCATTCAATCCCTGTATAATTTCCTAACATATCGTGGTAGGCATCGCTATAAATATAAACAAGATGAGGATTAGAAGCGAATATATATGATTTCAGCTCTATCACACGATCTAGATAAAAAAGAAGGGTGGTCATCCTAAATATCCTGTAGCCTTCTGCTTATAAGTATGGTACACAACATATTCATAAACAAGACTCTACCAGATACAGCTTGCAGACTTCCTAGGACTCGGCCTGCTCTAATACCAATTTTGTCACACCCTAACCTTGGGAGGTGCGATCGGCACACGATGCCCGGAGGCCCTCGTGAACCGTTTTATGTTCTTTCATTCTTTCTAATCATTAAATCGAGCCGTAAAGGCCTCTAAGTAGCAATGATATAACTATAATGAGTCAACTGATTAGTTAAAGAAACATTGACCTTCAATACATATTTACAACTGTAACAAAGTCATACTTCCACTTTTTACATACAACCAACTCTAGTCTACAAGCCTCTAAGAAAATTCAAAAAGGGTTTGACATATAAACAAATTGGTCGGGGCAGGGCCCCACCGTGCATAAAATATTTATAATATGAACTTCGTGCCTATCAACCCCCTGAACAGCTGCTCCGAAGGAGCGGAGAGCAATGATCAAATCAGTTGGAATAGCACCCTATTGGAGAGGAACGTCACCGGGTTTATCTGCACCCGTGGGCCTGATTACAATGCCCAAAAGAGAAGGGCTTCAGCACGACTAATGTACTAAGTATGTATGACTAAGAGAAAATGTAAAAACTGTGTCTTGATATAAGTAGTATGAGTGCTTTATTGTAACCTATTTACTAGGGACAAGTTACAGATGACCATGCAATTATTATAATACATATAGGTATACATACTTTAAGCCACTCTTTGGGGCACATTTCATCACTCCATACCTAGCCTCGTGGAGGACATGGTCGTAGCTGGCCACAAAAGGGCTCGATAACCTCACATCGCACATCGTTCCACACCCAATTTCATAGAGGACTCGGTCGTACCTACCCATGCAAGGGCTCGGTAGCCTCACATCACACATTGCTCCATACCCGACCTCATAGAGGACTTGGTCCTACCCGATCACACAAGGGCTCGGTAACCTTACTTCACACGTCATCATACCCGGACGCACAAGGGCTCGGTCGCACCAAACCTCAAAGGGCTTGGTAATATTGCTCATCATACTTAACTGATCAATGGTTTCACAATAGGTGCCATACCCAGCCATCTATAGCGCGGCTCAGTGAAGTGAAATAGTTACATACATATATATTTGTATTTAAGTGCGATGTAGTTGTAGTTTCAGGAGATAACAACGTTAAGCTTAGAATGAATCATACTCTAAGACCACAGGATACCAATGGCGAGCGTCAAAGACGTTGAAGAAAATACAGTTGGTGAGTATGAACAAGAACAGAACAACATCATTTAGAAGGGAGTAGGACTACCAAACCTTACGGTGCATGAATCTTTTAGAAGGAAGGAGAAACTTACACTAACTCATGCCAAGAAGGAAAGTCGTCCTACATACCTTTGTTGAAGCACTAACTACGATTCTAGGGTGATTAACTTTGCCTCTATCAAATCTTCAGAATCAACATCACTGGATGACAGGTGTTACAGTCTTTGGTTCTTAGTTTCCTTAAGAAATCTTGATAGAGCTGTCTTCTGATTCGATCTAAGCTATTTTGTAACTTTAAGGGAGTTGTGAGAAGGGTTGGTGAATTATGGTGAGTGGTATTCTTTCAAAAAACATAAAAGAGATTGAGCCTTACTCCCCTTATATACAGGTACCAAGCTTAGAGAAATTTGTCGGTTCCACATGCAAAATGGATCGCCCCGCTTTAGCTGTTGCACCCCGTGGGACATTCAGTGCAGGTTCGCTGAAATAGTGTCACCACCTTCTGGCCTAAAACGCATCATCAACTGATTGGTTTCATTAAAATACACACTACCACACTTCATTTAGATGCGGTGTAACAATTTGGATGTTCTAGAAAGTTTTGGCTCTATTTGTTGAAAGTCGGCAATTTGAAGAACTGGAGAGTTCATAGGTTTTGACCGGAAGTTGACTTTGGTTTTATCGGATTGCTATTTTGGTTTTGAGACATTATATAGGCTCATTTGTTTGATTGGGACTTGTATTCAAAGTTTGGTTGTGATGTGGAATATCTAAGCATGATTCAAACGAGTTCGACGAAGTTGGAATGTTTGAGAGGTTAAGAGGATGAGTTTGATCTTCGATCCTTGTTTATGTTATATGCGATATCTCGATCCCTTGGATAGTTTGGATTAGGTATATGGACTTGTTAGTGCGATTAGACGGGGACCCGAGGAGCTTGGGTGTGTTTCGAGAGGGTTTATAACAATTTCTATTTGTTTTGGAGCAGCTAAGTTGCTAGTGTTTTTCAGTTCTTCGCGATCGCGAAACTAGGCTCACGTTCACGGAGAAGGATTTTAGCCAGCTAGGGCTATGTTTTTCACATTTGCACGGGATTCCTTGCGTTTGTGTACTATTAGTTGAATAGTATATGCATTCGCGTGTCTATGGTTGCGTTCGCGTAGAGGGAGAGCATGGATTATGTTTGGTCATCGCATTCGTGGTTGGTCAGATGCATTCGTAATATTATGTTAGCAGCAGAGCTCTGCGATTGTGTGGGTTCTTTCGCGATCACATATTGTATTTCCTGGGCAGCAAAATTTTTCTTTACAGACGTGAGGCTTATGCCGCGTTCATGAAGGGTACTTCTGGGCAGATTATTTAAGATGTCATATCGGGAATTTTACCCATTCTTTCATATTTTGAGCCTTAGACTTCAGGAAGAGGATATTCTGAAAAACAACTTCACTAGAAGGAATTTTTACTTGGATTTGATTTTATATATTGATTCCCCATGGATTTCTATACCTAAAACATTGAATTTTGAAGGAAACTAATTATATATTTGGACTCGGTTATGGGTCATCGGATTTTTTATTGGTTTTGCATTTCGGCTAGGCGGGCCCTGGTTAACTTTTTTGAATTTTTGGGAATTCATCAAAGATCAAAGCTATGGATTCGGATCATTTACTATAGCATTGTTTTACTTCCTTGGACGATGTTTGGCTTGGATTTGCGTGATTGGAGGGCCAGAAAGAATGACAAAATTTGAGATTGAAGCTAGCATAAGAAGAGGTAAGGCTCTTGGCTAATCTTGTTAAGAGGGAAACTCCTAGAATTTGAATTGATTGCTATGTGTTTAAGGTATTGCGAACGGTGTATATTCCTGGTGGCAAGTGTATATGCATGTACCAAGTTTATATCATGTCCGAGGTAGAATTGAGATACTTCATGCCTTGTTTTGATTATGTGCTCATCTTGATTCATCATTTATTTGACTTATATGACTAGGTTCACTCTCTTATTCATGTTCAAAATCATGCCTAGCTTTATGATTATGTATGAAGGCATGAGAGCTTATTCTTGATATGTTGAATTGCTTGAATCATCCTTGGTCACATAGAAATTCAATGAGTACATATTCGCATGATTATTATTAAGTCCTAGCTATCTATATATTCCTATGCATATGCATATGTATTATATTTTTGGGTACTTGACTTGGACTAAGATTGTGACACAAAAGGTAAAGTCGTGCGGTTCAAAATACAATTATGGAACACATGACAAGATGAGCGGATATTTGATTTATGAGTGAGCTATTAAGCTCCTTTTGCGCTTGAATAAGGATTTTCCCCTCAAGAGTCAGGTGATAACCCATGTTAGTTTGGGCCCTGTGAGTGTGGTCAAAACATGGATCGTGTATCTGATTGATACATGGATTTTGTATCGGGTTTTAGTGATGCATGGATTTTGTATCAGGGTACATGGATCATGTATCGGTTATGGTAAGAGATACAGTTTTGAGCACGCATAGATGGCCTTGACTCATTTAGAAGCATTCATTTAAATGATAACTATTGCATGTCACCTATATATACTAGTTGGGAGCCTCGACGCCATTGAGTGAGGCATCCCATCCCTAAATACCATAATGGTGCATCGTTATGATTATCGTTTTAATTGAAAAAGCATGCTTTTTATATATTTCGACTATTTTATACCTTTGATACTTGACGTCCATGAGGATATTTATCGTTTTAGTTCCATGCTAAGATATTTGTATCTGTGTTGTAAGTATCTTAATGCCTATAGCCTCGCCACTACTTCTTCGAGGTTAGACTTGTGCCACTCGGTACCGACAATAGTGTGCTCATACTACGCTTCTGCAGATCCCTAGATGGGTACTAGCAGACAGTTTTGTTGAGCCTAGGTGTCCCCTCAGAGGCTTAGGCTGAGCTACACTTCATGGATTAGTTTCGCAGTGTCCGAGTCCCTAACTTTCTATTATCTCCTTTCTATTTTCATTATCCACACAGATTTGATCATATATTCAGACTTGTACTTGTTTGGTAGTTGCTCGTGTACTTGTTCTAACAAGTTCTTTTGCTCCTTAGAAGTTTAGGCTGGTCTAATCTCGGGCTGAATTGCAACGATAAGCCAGTAGAACTCTCAATGTCTGATAACCATGAATAGCTACTCTAGTGTATGTGCGGCGGGAGTCTAGGCTCCTCCCCTAACTTGTGAAGTAGCTGGTACAATAGTGATTATACCCGCCCGAGTCAGACCCTCGAACACGCTTAAAAAATGAGCCAAAGTCTTTTGGAGCCAAATATAGGTCTCTCTGGAGCCTGAGCTGGTCGCATCGCTAAATATGATCAGGGATATGCTCCTCAATTGGAGTTACTGGTGGCTCCATAGTGGCTGCTCTAGTGGCACCCCTAGCTGCGGCGCATGCTCCATCTATACCTCTTCCTTAGCACACCGACCTCTGCGGCTCTGGCCTGGGGCACAGGCGCCTGCTTAGCTGCTCGAGAAGATCGTGTCATCACCATTTGCGAGATAATAGAAGGGCAAAGGTTCAAACTTAAGTATAACAAATCCGCACAATAGAGAATGAAAGAAAGAGAAGTTTTCCTAACAGTTCTATAGCCTCTCGAAGATAAGTATAGACTTCTCTGTACCGATCCGCAAGACTATACTAGACTTGCTCATGATTCGTGAGACCTAAGAAACCTAGTGCTCTGATACCAAGCTGTCACGACCCAAAACCACCACCAATCGTGATGGCGACTAACTCCACTTGCTAGGAAAGCCAATCATAAATCATTGCAGAAGATAATAATGATACAAAATAAATAAGTTTGAAAGTCGAAGAATAATAGATAAATACCAAGTCAATACAGCAAATTGTAACATTGAGTCATGAGCAACAATAACAATAATAAAAGATAGATAAAGACGCTAGGGACCGCGATCAGAATGCAGCTCTACCTAGGTTCTCAACTGCAATAGCAACTACTCAACTCTCAACAGTCAACTGGGTCTAACTCTGGATCTTCATAACTAAGTGCAGAGTGTAGTGTGAGTACAACCAACCCTATCACGCCCTGACCTTGGAGAGCGCGACTGGCGCTTAACCGAGATAACTCGGTCAAGCAAGCCTACTAGACACTTTCTACCCGAAATTACCCATGAATAAAGTGAAGATATAATTCATCAATTAGACCATGAGATAATCATGTGAGAAACACCAATTCATTACCATTAATTACGTTATTTATAAGTCACAAAAATATTACATTACACATTTATAGTTTTGAAGTGGAAACATGTGATACAATTACAACATCTTTATTTTGACTTTTCCAACACCAATATACAACCCACACTATGTCTGCGGAGCCTCTAATGGATACAAAAAGGTACTATGCTAGTGCCGACAACAAGGCCCCGGCTATACCTCAAAACATAATACACAAGGAACAAAAGATACACGACCCCGAAATGAAGTGAGGCTCACCAAGTAACCTGGAAAGAGGGTGAACTACTATCACTAATCAACGCCGCCTGCTGTGGAACCACTTGCATCCATAAAAGATGCAGCGCCCCCTGCAAAAAAAGGACGTATTACATATGGAATAGTGCTAGTATGTAACATTAACACCCTCTCAATAGAATAAGTAACAATACCAAGAAAAACAATCATATGATCAAAATGAAGGCTTCAAAACCATCGTGATTTTAGTACCGATATACCACCGTGACTTTAGCATAGAGTCCGATCACGGTCCAATCGGCTAGGCCATCTCACCCAAAGACATCCAATCACATTCACAATTACCACCATGTGCATGACATGTCGTCCGATCTCAACCCGATTGGCTAGGCCGTCACACCACAATGCTGTCTGGATTGACATCACCCTGCACTAGCAATCATATCATCCTAATTAAGGGGAATAAACTCAACACATCATCTCATCCGACTTACAGGGAATATTCTAAACACATCAGTTCGGAGGATTTGCCCCACAATCGCTTTTACACCGGCACGTGTAGTTTCGGGGTTAGGTTACTTCGACCTACCCTTCCTCGGTGACTAATGATACTCCCAAATATGTTAATTATAAAATGGATTTTCAGGTCAATTCATAACCTTTTTCACATCTTTTCATTTCGTTGGCACTAGTGGTTACAGATGTAATATCATTCTTGGCACGTTGCCTGTATCTGATATTTCATGCTCACCTCTTCACTTTCAAACATCATCATGGATTATCAACAACAAGGCATCTCTAATCACGACTTTTAGTACACATATGGGCAAATAAGAGTCTTAGGCACATTGAGTTTCCTTCCACAATTTGGCATAATATCTTGCAATTGAAACTTGATTGAATTCATAAGATTATAATATACCACCCATACTTTGAACACATTCTTAAAGGATAACATAACATGATAAGAACAATCAGAATACATTTTGATCATATAACATGGTTTCCTTTTGAATTCTTCAAGACTTGAGCAAGGATTGATGAACAAATAGCATAGGGATTCCTTCTCTCACTCTAGAGAAGGAACCTTCTAAAACAACCCCCAAGGTTGTTTTATAAAAATGGGATCGGGTTATAAAATCAAAAAATGGACCATCCAAAGTCAAACTCTGCGACAGCAGAGTGCAGAGCAGATTAGGTCTGCGGCCCGCAAACTGGACCGCGAAATGGTCCTCCAAAACTAGGCTGGCCTGGTCCAGTCTGCGATAGATCTGCGGTCCGCAGATAAGTTATGCGATCGCATAATGCACTGCAAAATCTTCCTCCAAAGGTTTCTCATGCTGATTCTACGATGGCTGTGTGCCCCGCGAAACGATTATGCGGTAGCATAGTTGACCGCAAAACAACTTCCAAATTGGCCCATTTTTCTGCTCTACTCCATGGGCATCTACGTTCCGAGGAATATTTCTGCGATCGCATAATGGAACACATAAATGCCGTGTTCTGCAATAATTTTACTTCAACTCCCCGATGCACTTACAACTCAAAAAGTCCGTGCCATGAAGAATTCTACAATCATCAAAAACATTAGCCTACTTCGGCACTATGAAATCCTGGGTTTTAGTAAAATTTTACAGGACCTTACATAGTCCCCCGCATAAGATCATTCGTCCTCGAATGAGGGTTAAAATTTACCATCGGCACCCAAAGCAACTCAGCTCTTAATTCACATACCAACAGTTTCAAATTTGACTAACTCCCCAAATCTCCAGAAATTTCGGTAGAGTTTCCCCTATAACTGGGCCCATAGACCTAACAAAGATCCCACAAACCAATCCAAATAGCATATACATAATCCAACGACGTAACATAACATGAAAACAATACCAATTGTGGCATCATAAGCAATATATTACCAGAAAGGAACACCCTTAACATCAAGTATATAAGTGATACCTAATTCATAAAAGGTAAGATCTTAACTTTTTCATAGAATACAACTACCCAAATACATAGTTATTCAAACAAATGGAGGTACTTCTAGTTCATCTCTTCCTCGACATCCTAGGTAACCTCTTCAACCTACTGGTTTTTGCCATAGCACTTTCACGGAGGTGATTTCTTTATTTCTCAACTTTCGGACTTGCCTGTCAAGAATGGTAATTGGAATTTCTTCATAAGTCAATTCCTCATTAACCACAATAGTCTCAACCAGAACAATGAGTGTTGGGTATCCAACTACTTCCTTCAACATAGATACATGAAACACCGAGTGCACTAAGGACATCTCTAGAGGTAGCCCAAGCATGTATGCCATCTCACCAGCCCTCTGAATGATTCTGTATGGTCTGACATACCTCGGACTCAATTTCTCTTTCTTACCAAACCGCATTATATCCTTCATGGGGGAAACCTTCATGAATACCCAATCATCCTCTTTGAACTCCAAATCCATAGGAAGTACATCCGAACAAGACTTCTGACGACTCTGAGCGGTTTTCAACCGTTTCTTAATGACGTTAACCTTCTGCATATCCTGATGCACAAGGTCTGGCCCTATGAACACCACTTCCCCAATCTCGAACCACCTAATGGGAGATCTATATCTCCTACCACACAGAGCTTCGAACGGTGCCATTTAATTGCTAGCATAGTAATTGTTGTTGTAGGCAAATTCTGTGAGTGGAAAATGATCATCCCAGCTACCCTTGAAGCCAAGAACACAAGCACGCAACATATCCTCTAGTGTCTGAATAATCCGCTCTGCGTTCCCGTCGGTCTGTAGACGGAGGGCTGTACTAAGATTCACCTGAGTACCTAAACCTTGCTGAAATTGCTTCCAAAAATTAGCCGTAAACTATGCCCCTCGATCTGAGATAATACAAACAGGAGTGCCATGCGACATGATTATTTCCTTGATATACAACAGAGCATATTGTTCTACTATGTCTCTAGCCCTAACAGGTAAAAAGTGTGCTGATTTCGTGAGTCGATCCACAATCACCTAAATCGAGTCAAATTTGCGAGGTGTGCCGGGTAGTGCTACCACAAAGTCCACGTTGATCATCTCCCACTTTCACTTGGAATCTCGATGTTTTGTGCCAACACATCGGGCCTTTGGTGCTCGGCCTTCACTTGCTGACAATTTGGAAATCGCGCCACAAAGTCCGTTGCATTCCTCTTCATATCATTCCACCAGTACACTTCCTTAAGTTTATGATACATCTTTGTAGACCCCGGGTGCACGGAATACCTAGAAGTGTGAGCCTCGGTCATGATTCTTTCCCGGAGACCATCTATATTTGCAGCACATAATCGCCACTAGTACCTTAGCGTACAATCATCCATGCCGAGACAAAAGGCCATGGTCTTACGTTTATGAATCCCCTCCTTGAATTGTACCAATAACGGCTCGTTGTTTTGCTTTTTCTTGACTTCCAAAACAAGCGATGATTCAACCCTGTTTTGCACAATCACCCCTCATTCACTAGAATCTGCAAGACGAGCTCCCAAACTAGCCTAACGATGAACCTCCTTCGCCAACGGCCTTTGATATGCCTCCAAGTGAGCCAAACTACCCATGGATGACCGGCTAAGAGCATCTGCCACAACATTAGCCTTCCCCAAATGATATAGAATATTGATGTCGTAGTCTTTGAGTAACTCAAGCCATCTTCTCTGCCTCAGGTTTAATTCCTTTTGTTTGAAAATATATTGAAGTCTCTTATGGTCCGTGACTATATCCAAATGGACCCCATATAAATAATGACGCCATATCATCAATGCAAATACCACCGCCACGAGTTCTAAGTCATGTGTTGGATAGTTCTTCTCATGTTTCTTGAGTTTCCTAGAAGCATAAGTGATCACCTTGCCAAGTTGCATCAATACACACCCTAGTCCAATTCGTGAAGCATCACAAACCCATCTGTACCCTCTAGTAGGGTCAACACCGGTGCCGTAGTCAACCTTGATTTCAACTCTTGGATGCTCTTTTCACAAGCATCTGACCATTGGAACTTAACTACCTTCTCCGTCAATTGAGTCAACGGAGAGGCTAGAGTAGAGAACCCCTCCACAAAATTTCTGCAATACCCAGCTAAGCCCAAGAACTACGACTCTCTGTTGGAGTCGTAGGTCCAGGCCAATTCTTCACAACTGCAATCTTCTGAGGATCAACCTTAATTCATTATCTGGAGACAACATGACCCATGAATATGATAGATTCAAGCCAAAATTCACATGTTGAAGACTTCGCATACAACTTATGCTAATATAGAGTCTGCAGAACTGCCTTGAGATGATCGGCATGGTCCTCTCGACTTCGTGAATATATGAGAATATCGTCAATGAACACTATCACAAAGGAGTTAAGAGAAGGCTTGAAGACTCGAGTCATAAGATTCGTGAAAGCTGCCGGGGCATTTGTCAGCCCAAAAGACATCACCAAAAATTCAAAGTGCCTATACCTGGTCCTGAAAGCTGTTTTCAGAATATCCTGTTCCCTAAACTTCAATTGGTGATGCCCAAATTTTAAATCAATTTTTGAGAAGTATCTAGCACCCTACAATTGGTCAAACAAGTCATCTATCCTTGGCAGTGGGTTGTTATTCTTGATCGTGACCTTTTTGAGCTGCCGGTAGTCAATACACATTCTCAGTGACCCATATTTCTTCCTTACAAAGAGGACCGGTGCGCCCCAAGGTGACACACTCAATCCCAAAATCAATAGGCTGCGTGGGTGGAACAGATATAGGCTGCGCGCCTGGCATCACATCAATCCCAAAATCAATCTCCCTGTCTAGTGGGATCCTAGGGAGCTCATCAGGAAAGACCTCTGGAAATTCATTCACAACTGGTACAAACTCAAGTGTAGGTGCCTCAACATCAGTGTTCATAACCGGGACCAAATGGTAAATACACCCCTTGTTGATCAACTTTGTGGCCTTAAGATATGAAATAAACCTCCCCTTCAGCACCACATCATCCCCCTTTCATTCAATAACTGGCTCATTTGGAGATTCAAATCTAACGGTTCTGGTTCGGCAATCAAGCTTGGAAAAATATGAATAAAGCCAGTCCATCCCCATTATTGCATCAAAATCAACCATTCCTAATTCAACGTGATCGGCCATGGTGTCCCGGCGGCGCTCCATGACAATACAATCCCTATAAACTCGTGCGGCCACAATAGACTCACCAACAGGAGTAGATACAGAGATCGGTTCATAAAGTTGTTTCAGTTCTATCCCAAGTTCCTTAGCAACACAAAGAGTGACATAAGACCAAGTAGAACCAGGATCAATTAGAGCATGTACATCATGCGATTGGACAGTCAATATACCTGTGACAACATCTAGTGAAGCCTCTGAACTCCAGCGACCCCTCATAATATAGAAACGGCTGGATCCTCTCAAACTCTGTGCACCAGCCCTAGGTACACCACGCCCTGCGGGTGCTGGAATGCCTCGAGCTGAAGGAGGTGCTGCGGATGTAGTAGTTGCAGAACTGGCTGGTTGAGCCGTACCCATGCCCACACTTTGCTAAGACTAACGACAATCCCTCTAAATGTGACCCCTCATACCGCACCCATAGCATATGGTTAGGTTATGGGGGCCTCCGCTGCTTCTCCAATGCCGACCATGCTGGTAGGATCACCTGTTGCCCTGACCGGGCCTGAAATGGCTCTACTGCTGCTGACTGGACGTTGATGGTTGTGGACTGATTGATGACTGAGCAAACGACTGGGATGACCCTGATGACCCTCCCCCAAATGCCGACCAACCACCACTAGAAGAACCACCCAAGTTGCTTGCAAATCGGGTCTTATTGCTACCCTCTCGCTCCATTCATTTCTTCAATTTGCGGGTCTCTATGGCTTGAGAAAATGCTACCATCTTCCCATAGTACGCAGCCAATACTTTGAAAACATTCTCGAAGGATAACATAACATGATAAGAGCATTCAGAACACATTTTGAGTATATATCTTTTGACACAAAGACTATTCGAAATAGTCAAATTTAGAATGAATATCTCGGAAAATGAGAAATAAGAACTTGGCCCATCATACTTGAGACTTGCGAGAACATCGTGGGATTCGATTCTAAGAGAGAATTTTAGCCAACATACCTCGCTTTGCGCTTTCCTTAAATTACTTTAATGTTCCAGAAATCCTAGCAACTTCGATCTTTTTAGAGACATAATAAAATTGAACCATAATTAGGAAGATATTTGTAACTTCAATCTATTTATGATTTCAAGGTTCTTCTATGGTGGATTCCTTCATCCCACAACCCAATATTTACCCACTTGAGCTCAACAACCCTCCCACAAACCTTGATGGTACATGCATGCATAAATAACACTCTCCCCATTACCCATATTCTATGCCAAATTCGAAAAGGAAAGCTAGGGCAAGAACCTTGCCTCTTAGAAGACAACAAGCACGGTTTCCTTGTGAATTCTTCAAGACTTGAGCAAGGATTGATGAATAAATAGCTTGGGAATTCCTTCTCTCACTCTAGAGCACTTTCCTCTCTCTAAAATAGCAGTTTGAACCTTCTAAAATAACCCCCAAAGTTGTTTTATAAAAATGGGATCATGTTGTATAATCAAAAAATGGACCCTACGAACTCAACTCTGCAGTCGCAGAGTGCACCACAGATCAGGTCTGCAGCCTGCCAATTTTGACCGCGAAACGGTCCTCCAAAATTAGGCTAGCCTGGTCCAGTCTGCGATAGATGTGTGGTCCACATATCAGTTATGCAGTCGCATAGTGCGCCGCAAAATCTTCCTCCGAATAATTCTACAATCATCAAACACATTAGCCTACCTCGGCACCACGAACCCCTAGGTTTTAGTAAAATTTTACGTGGCCTTACAGACCCCTGAACTCAGTAAGTATCATGACTAACCTCTGCGAGGTAATGGCAAGAGTGGTCAATGATACTCACTTAACAAACATGTACAATTTATGAATATACATATACACTACAGTTGTACTGAAATTTGTGCATGAAATACAAATAAGGCCAACTGTGCACATAGAGAAGATATGCACAAGCATCGCAAACAAATAACAGTTCAACATATAGAGAAGGTATGCATTTGATATCAAATAATCCATTCAGTAGTTGCATATAGAGGAGATATGCATGAATAAACAAGTCAAGATACTTAGATTGACATATAGAGAAGATATGAACAGTGACACATTCCACCAAGTAAAGCAGCATATAGAGAAGATATGCATAAAAGGCATTTATACATTCTGGATCTAGCATGTGAGAAAATATGCGATAAAAATCATGTATACATCCAAGGACTTTTCATATATAGAAGATACGCAAAGTCCAAACACCGATCAATTTTCCATAATTTATGTGTGTCGTCAAGAAGAAACCTAAAAGGACGACCCTAGGGGATGGATCCTTATTGACACGCAGCATGGACAAATCACGAGCTATAATTATAACAACTTCATGGACAACTCACGTGCTATAACAGCTCGTCTTGCATGGATCATTCACATGTTGTCATTCTAGTCCATCACACAAAAAATATATTCAATAACATGTGTTTATGAACAACAGATATTATCTCACATACTCATGGACTGATAAATTAGCATGCTAGGGTAATTGTATGCACGTGCGAAGTGTACGACTAAAACAAAGAATAGGCGGGTAAGCCATACAATAACAAGTATCATGTCCAAACAAGAAATCTAGCATGATTCAAGAGGTTCACGTAGTCATACAATGATTAAAATATGAATATAGAAACCACAGAGTCCAAAAAACGCATAACAGAAGCCTAAAGTCTAATCTAGTCATGAATCGTACATAGTACCCACATATACGCTCGTCACCTCGCATATATGTCGCTTTTCATACATTCCAATTAGACATGTAAGGTCATATCATAAGGGTTATTTCCTCACAATAAGATTATGCAAGATATTAACCTTAACAAGCCAAATCAACCTTCTCATGCATTTTCTTTAGAAATCACCTCCAACCAACTCAAATCTAGCTAAATGCAACTCAATAACATCGGACAAAGCTATAAGAATAAATTTTTAATTAATTTCTAAAAAGTCAACAAATGTCAACCTCGGGCTCACATGATCAAAACTCGAGTATAGGGGTAGATCCCATTTACCCTTAACCTCACGAGTCCAAATGTGTGTTTAGTTTCCAAGTCCAAGTCCATCTCATAGCTCAAATCTCAATTTTCACTCTCTTATGTTATAGACAAAAATCTCAAATTTCATCACGAATTCCATGTTTTAGGTGTTAATAATCCATGTAGATTTTTGAAATCATACCAAAAATTAGTAAATATTACATACCTCTTAGTCTTGTATGAAATCTCCAAGCAAAATCTCCCCTCTCTTATGTCTGGGGTTCGAAATACGAGAGAGTGAGTTAAGAATCCCGAAATTCGAACAATTAACGTAGCTTTAGATGTGGCAATTGCGAACCCCAAGTTGCAAACGCGAATCGGTCCCCGAGCCACAGATGTGTCAAGTGCGACACATCCCTCGCAAATGCGATGGTCACAAATGAGACACCAGCTTTGCAATTGTGAAGCTAGACTTCCCAGGACGCCTATCACAAATACAAGGATTAGTATACAAATGAGGACCTCACATTTGAAAGCAGATCATCACAAATGCGACGATTGTAGTGCCAACAAATCCCAACTTAGCAAATCAGTCAGAAACCAATCCAAAACTCACTTGATTCCCTCAGGCCCAATTACAAACATCCCCACGAGTACGTAATCCTCATAAAGACTAGTTCATAAGATTAAAACATCAAAATAACATCTACAATCAAGAATCAAGCCTCAAACCACAAGTTGCACTTCTCTTATGTTCAAGAACATATAATCTTCCAACCAAGCGTCCGATTCATGCCTAACCATTTCGGATCACAACCAAACTCTGCACAAAAGTTTCATACAACAAATGAACATATTCCAAGTTCTGGAACAACATTCGAAGTCCAATATCATCAAACTCAACTATCAATCAAACTGAAGAACTCTCATATTCTTCAAATTGCCAACTTTCGGCAAATAGGCTCAAAATCATCTTGGAACTTCCATATCTAAATCCCAACATACGCCTAAGTCCAAAATCACCACACGGACCTATTACCATCAAATCACCAATAAAAGTCATTTACACAAAAGTCAAACCTTGGTAAATGCTTCCAACCTAAGGCTTCTAAAATGAACTAAGTATTCTGAATCACTCTCGAACTCCATGAAAAACAAAACCACCAATCCTCGCAAGTCCTAAATCATAAAATTACACATAAGTAAGGCATCAAATGGAGGAACATGTTTCAAATACTCAAAACGTTCGGGTCATTAAAGCTTCTGCATTTGGTTGAAGAATGAAGTTGAGTTATCTCCGAGAGCCAAGCCCTTGAGGGTCGATGCCAGAGGCCGTTAACTGAAATGGTTGAGATTACTAGACCGCTTGAGCTTTCCAAGGCCTAGAGAAATATGTTTTGGGCCCAATGGACTGATGCTATCTCAGAACCTAAGGAGGTTAAAGAGGGTGCGTAAGAAGGCAAAATGTTTGCCTACCTTCTCAGAATTTATGCAGCATTGTAGGCTAAACCAAAATGAATTTTTTGAGTTCTCAAATTGCAAAATTGGGTTAAGAATGCTTTATACATCTTTTTTTCAATGCTACTTCTGCTTTTCAACACGTTGAAGCTATTTTTTTACCAATACAGACAGTCCTTCCTCTCCATAGGTATCAAAAAGGTTACATAACCATATAAAGCATTCTTAATCGACTTAGAAATATAAGAACTCCACAAATTTGCTTTGGCTTAGCCTATGAGGCTGCATCACTCGCGACACGAAACTAAGCAAAAATTAGAAACAAAAAAAAGCATAAATAAGTTCGCATTTAGGTTCTATAATTTGGCCGTTATTTAGTATAGTCATCACTCTAGCCAGGTAGGCTTTTTGCTGCCATCTGATACGCTCAAATTACACCTTAATAAATAGTGTATGCGGTCGATGTCAAATATAATAACCCAACAAGGTTGGGGTCGAATCCCACAGGGAATAGGTGTGAAAAGTTTACTTGATTAGTGTGTTACTCAACTACAGTAGTAATTCTATTCAGTTAATCGTAACAAAAGTATGAATTGAGATTTGTTTTAAAATAAGTCTAATTGCAATAATGAGAATGTTAATAATATGATTAAAGAAACCAAGGTTGTGTCCCCCTTAATGAAGTGTAATGCTATCGCTGTCAATATGATATATTTCTAACGGAAGAATCTTTTGATATGCAGTTGATGTCTAATTGACTACCCAATATTTTCCAATAGTTGGGTAATATTTCCTCTTTATGATTTTTTCAAATATAAAAGAGTTATGATTAAGAACAATTAATTTATGCCAAATTAAAACCGACTTATTCCTAAGCGATTTTATTAAACAAGGGTTAAAGCCTTGAGTCTTTCATATTTACTTCTACCAAATTCTACCCCGCTTTCCCAAGCAAAGATGGAATTTAATGGCATTTGTTAATGTTTGCAACCACCAACAATTGTTAAGGAATGGGAAGTAAATGAATATCAATCAACCGTTAAATATATATTCAATATCAAACACCCAATAACATCACACCCATTTAGGGTTCACAACCTTAGTGTTTGAAATTAGTTACTCATGCTAAAATCTGAAATCAAAAGAATATTAATTGTCATGACGCTTACAAAGTAGAAGATTTTTTACCCAAAAGCTTCCAAGAAATAAGAATTTTCAAGCCTTGTACTTTTTTCTCCAAAGTCTGACAAGATAACCCCCACATAACCCTAGTAGACCTATTTATAGAGGCCCAAAAATCGAGGCAAAATTCAGACTAATTTGCCCCGAAGTCAACAATGCGACCACATTTCTGTCGCATAACAGAAATGTGGTCCGCAATTTTGACACGTCTGTCGCGGATTTCACCCCTAGGTCTGCCTTCATAGCATTCATGATTTGCGGTCCGCATTTTAGAAATGCGACCGCATCTCGCATCGCGGTTTCTTCCTTCAATCGACTTCGTGCTTGGTTTGCAGTTTCTTCTGCGGCTCGCATACCAGTTATGCGATCGCATTTCTAACTCTGAACTTCGCCCAATACTCTGCTTTGGTCTGCTATTTCCGTGTGCTATTCTACGGCTCGCCTACTAGTTATGCGATCGCATATGCGACCGCATTCTTGTCAAGAAATTTTGCCCAGAAGTCTGTCTTGCTCTGCGATCTTGATGTGACGTCTGCGGCTCGCATGTGATGTTGTGCGATCGCATATTCACCTCTGTGATGCTTTTCTGATCTTTCCTTGTCTTTATGTGGCTTTTTGAACTCTTTTCCATGCTCTTAGGTCCTTACACTTCTTATACTGCAAAAACACTAAAATCACATAAGTACCGAAGGAAATTGCATGTAAAACAAGTTAAAATCTAAGCAAGTATATCAAAATGTGCCGAAATTCTCCGGCACATCAACACCCCCAACTTAAACTCTTGCTTGTCCTCAAGCAACTAAGACGACACTTCCTATTCTAGACTCCATCTACAAAACATGAAACAATAATGACCAAGGACAGCGTTTGTTGTTAGTGTTTCAAGCATGCATCTTCGAATGCTTTACCCTTCCTGAATCATCAATATATTCAAGGGAAACTAATCAAATTGTGAACTTTGAGCCTCAGACAAAGTGACTAAATGCTACCCTCAGCTGAGTGCACTTATGTTTTACTCAGAAACTCAACTTATGTTCAACCTCGCAGTTCATACGCCCTCACTAGAAAGAAAGTCTCAAACTCATAATATTTATAATGACAACACAAAGGGACTAACTTGCAAATACACTCACTCTCAGAAAAGAATTTCAAGTGTTACCACATACCATACCATAGGCTTGTCCTTATTTTAATTCGTCGCTTACTTCTAAGAACGCTCAATTGGAGATCACATAAGGACTTTTTATGCTTGTAATGTAGGTTTAGGGAAGGGTAGGATAAGTATTTAGATATAAGTGAATACATCCTCCTTGAACACTAATCACATTTTCTTTTCTTTTACACTTTGTTTCTTTTCAAACCCCATAGCCGCATTGGCATCTAGTTCCCATTATGGAACCACCTTAAATACCTCTCTAGTTTCCTTCAAAGCTCCATGATTATAAATACAAACATATATCTATTTGTCTTTTTTTTTCTTTTTTTTTTCTGGAGCTTTCATAAATTCATATTAGCACTTTGAGGTATATGCTCTTACCCTCACTGTATACCCTTACCTATTTCCATTTTGACCCATACCCCCAACTTAGGCTTTTAGCCTAATTATTAATGTTCAAGGAGGAACGGGTTCAAAAGAGGTAATTATTTTACAAAAAGGGAAAGGTTTGTAATGAGGTAGCCAAAGAAAAGGTTAAAGGCTCGAATAGGGCACTAGTGATATTATTTATACAAAGGTAGGCTTGAAAGGCTAAAGAGGTTTCACAAATAAAACAAAGAATGCCTAAGATAATCTCTCCAACTAAGTGTAATTATTATAAGCGTCGAAAAACCAACCGGGCAAGTTCTAGATGGCAGAGGCAAACACAAGAATTATCTATACAAAGAACTCACACACATGGCACACAAACTGTTTGGTTAACATAGTTTAAGGCCCTAGAGTTAACATTTGGCAACTCAAGGCTTTCATCATATATAAATACATAACTCTAGGTAGATATAGTCACAGAGTGAGCCTCAAGTTCACACAGTTGATCTTTTGAAAGGATATAATCTATATACAGACACACATGCTTGATACTAGACAATTACACCAGCCCGGTCAACATGTTTTGTTTTACTGTCCTGGTTCTACTATTACACCCTTGAAAAAGAACCTAGCAAAGAAAAAACAAGGGGAATTTTATTTCTAATCACTAAAGATGGAAAACTATCTACTAATTAAAGACAACTTATGTACAGAAATCATGAACCACTAGTATATATTACAGTTACTAATGTCGCAAAAATACAACAATACAGACCAAAAATACAGATAAGGCTACCACCCTCAACCGAAATCATGCATTGCCCCCAATGCATATGAATATAAAGTAGAGTTCAAGGGGCTCCCTGGGGCGCACTAAGCGCTATGGGACTCTGTAGCTGGTTGCTCTGCTGCCGAAGGAGGGATGTTGGACTGGTCGGGAGCTAGAGTTGGGGCTTCTGAGCTGCTAGCCTTGCCCGCTGATGGCTGAGTGGCCGATGGATCTGCATGGGTGGCCAAATCTGCTAGTGAATGTTGTATGGCCTGCTATATGTTTGCTTGCTCCTCATCCTCCACTGTAGGAGTAGCAATCTGCTTGTCCTTCTCTTGAGGGCCTTCATCCTCCTCGGACCATGACTCCTCCTCTTCTGCCTCTTCACCCTCGGACTCTGAAGAATGTCCGGATGTCTCCTCATCATGGATATCAACATGTACCGGAGGAGCTGGAGGTTAGGACATTTTGGCAGTCGGAGGTGCAATGTCTGCCATCAGAGTTATGAAGTCTAGGCCCAAGTCTGGGGCAGCCGTGTCTGCTCCTTGATCACCCTCTTTGGAGAGGAGGGATGATAGGTCGAACTCCAAATTTTGCATTTTCTGGAGTTCAGTCTTCATAGACGCCACCTCCTCCCTTAGCTGAGGTAAACCCCTAACCTCACCTCACTCGATCTTTTCAATCCTGAACTCGAGCTTGTTCAAGCGATCTCCAAACAATGTTTGTTGTTGTTGGAGAGCTGTCACTGACATTTGTATCGGAGTCAGGGCTTGTTTGATAAGGTTAGGCAAGGTTTTCAAGAGCTGTTCTACCTTGGCATTGGCATGCTGGGCCATGAGACCAAGCCTTGAGAGGGCTGACAGTGCAGACGAAGGCTGACCGGCGGTGGACTGAGAGGCAGGCTCTGAAGTAGAAGTGGAGGCCTCTGCAACCTGGGGAGGTATAGGAGTTTGGGAGTCAGGGTCCTGGAATGGAGTCTCTGGTGGGGCAGAAGCATCACTGATACGAGTGATGTCTATATCCCTAGTTTCCTTTCGGATTTTATCAGATTGTGGCATGAGAGGCACGTTCACAGCTTTACAGAGAGCTGTGATCAAACTTATAAATGGAAGTGAGGTGGCACGCTGTGTTGCTCGGATACCAATCTCCTGGAAGATTAGAGTCCCCACATCGATCTTGATACCGGCCATGATGCATGCAATGAGAAGAGCTTTCTCAATGATTATATCAGTTTCGTTTCTGGACGGTATCAAACGGGAGGTGATGAAGCTCAGCCAAAATCAACCCTCCCTTGTGACATCCTCCATGTATATCTTCTTTCCAGGATTTATCCAAGCAGGGGTCCCTTTTGCAATTATTGACGCTATTCACCCATGCTCATTCTCTCTATTGGAGTACTTGGCATCGTACTCGGCTGTGCCTGTTTGCCAATCGGGGAAGTATATTTCATTAATTTCCTCAATATTGCAGAACACATTCTTTCCCCGAACCAGTAAGATGCCAGTAAACACTTTGTTGCATTTGTGGTGCGCCATCCTGGAAGCTCCATAAGATGCATAGAACTCCCGGACCAATGACTCATTGAACTCTTTAGGGGCCTCAGTGAAACACTCCCATTTTCTCGCTTTGATGTTGTTGAGAATGTGGGGGTACTGTTCTTGGAGGCCATTCATGCTCAACTGCTTCTCACCCAGTATTTTTCTTTTGGTGAGTCCCTCTCTAAACAGTTCCCTTGAGCCTTCGACCCCAAAGCAGAGATGGAAGTCATCTCCATGTTTCCTTCTAGCCTCAGCCTGTAGATTGACTGAGGGCAAGAGGTCCTCCTCATCATACTGGGAGGTGCTTGGCACATTTGGTTCCGTGCGCACATGTTTTGGCTGTGAAGAGTGACGACCGGATGGTGCCCTTTTCCTTGCGACGTGCTTTTGAGGTGCCATATCTGTATAAGGGTAAAATGTAAGCAACATTGTAAGCAAAAGGGAAAATAAAATAGAAAAGAAAAACAACAACAACAGGTAAATGAATGCGACATGGTTTGCGATCGCATAACCACTATGCGAACCGCAAACTAGTCGCAAACTTGACTGTGCAAAATTGGGACTCAGTCTGCGATGGATTATGCGATCACAAAACCACTATGAGAATTGCATAATCATCGCAGAATTTTACTTGCACAAACACAAATAAGAATAACAAAAATGCGATCCCAAAGTCCACCGTAAAGTGGGAATTGCGATGGCAAAACAAACGCAGATGTCAAGGTTTTAACAGGGTGTTCTGTTCAAGTCTGCGGTGCCTTTGTGGTTCGCATAGTGATTATGCGACCGTACATGGTACAACATTTGTCATCGTCTTCAGAGACTAGGGTTTAAGGAAGCGGCAAAAATGTGAACCACATTTTGATTTTGTGGGCCGCAAATGCCTTTGGTCTCACGATTCTGTTCATCCCCCTAACAATGGCAGTCCTAGTATCTCTCTACCCATCACCCCAGAAACAACCAAACAAGTACGATTAGCAACAAAATCGAAAAGAATGCAGAATGAAAACTAAGGAAAAACACAGCAAAGATAGGAGCGACCATGAGGAGATCAGGACACGTACCAATGAAAAAGATTACAAGAAGTCTGGAGAGTTTAAACAGGTCTTTGTGTTTGGTACGATTCGAACTGTGCTTGCTGCTGGTTGTTCTTTTCTCTGTTCGTTTTTTAATTTTTTTTACGTTGTTTTGCGGTGTTTTGAAGGATTAAAAGATGAGAGAATGCGGCGCCTTACCTTGCATTGTGCGATAGGAAACTCACCGCATAACACACTATGCAATCGCGTACGTGTTACGCTGTGGGTTCTGCTGAAAGGGTATCAATGCGAGGCACAATACGATCGCATAACGTAAATGCGGTCCGCAGAATGAATTACCTTATCCCATATTTGTCAACAATTTGAGCCAAACTCACTACTTCACTTTACGATTCAAATGCGGTTCGCATAGTGAAAATGTGACCGCATTTGTGCATTACCTTGTTGCATTTTTGTCAACAATTTGAGCCAAACTCACTGCTTCAGTTTGCGATTGAAGTGCGGTTCGCATAGTGAAATTGCGACCGCATTTGGGCAGCAAACTTCACACTGTGGTTTTTCTTCCCTTTTTAGGCATTCTTTCCCAGTATTGTGTCCTTTTGAAACTCCTGCATTCTAACACACCTTTCAAATAGCTTGAGTAAATCTATCTATCAAAAACTTAAAGAAATTTACAACAAAAATAAATGTTACCACACATGGGTTGCCTCCCATGAAGCGCTTGATTTAACGTCGCGGCACGACGAAGTTGAGACTCCTCTGAATTTACTCAATGGTCGGGCACGGACCATCTTTGAGAGCCATCTGCTCCACCAAATGCTTCTCACCACCTGATCCCAAGTAATGCTTGACTCTTTGGCCATTCACTTTGAAAGTTCAGAGTCCATCTTCCGATGCTAATTCTACGGCTCAAAAGGGAGAGACATCGACTACTTTGAATGGACAAGACCATTTCGATTTTAGCTTGCCCGAAAATAACTTGAGTCTGGAGTTGAAAAGCAATACCAAATCACCCACCTTGAATTCTCTTTTCGGGATCTTTTTATCATGGACAAACTTCATTCTCTCTTTATACACAGCTACACTTTCATAAGCATGGAGACGGAATTCCTTCATTTCATTCAGTTGTGTTAGCCTCAAAGTTCCAGCTTCTGCCCAGTCCATGTTCAATCTTTTTAAGGCCCACATAGCCTTGTGCTCTAGTTCCACAGGTAGATGGCAAGCTTTTCCAAAAACTAGCCGATAAGGAGACGTACCAATGGGAGTCTTGTATGCTGTGCGATATGCCCACAGTGCATCATCTAGCTTCTTCGACCAATCGGTCCTGTGTGCATTAACCGTTTTTGCTAGAATGCTCTTTATTTCCAGGTTAGATACCTCCACTTGACCGCTTGATTGCAGATGATAAGGTGTGGCTACCTTGTGCTTGACACCATACTTTTCAAGGAGAACTTTGAAGGCCTTATTGCAGAAATGAGACCCCCCCGTCACTAGGAATGGCTCTGGGAGTGGCAAACCGAGTGAAAATGTTCTTCTTTAAAGATGTGGTCACACTCCGTGCCTCATTGTTTGGTAGGGTAATTGCTTCTACCCATTTGGACACGTAGTCCACAGCCACTAAAATGTACTTCATCCCGCATGAGCTTATAAAGGGGCCCATGAAGTCAATTCCCCAAACGTCGAAGATTTCAATCTCCATCAAAAAATGCATTAGCATTTCATGCCTCTTAGAGATTGGACCTTGTCTTTGGCATTAGTCACAAGCCTTAACCAATTGATTAGCATCCTGATTGATCGAAGGCCAATAGTAACCACATTCCAGAACCTTTGCCGCTGTTCTGTTTCCTCCATGATGACCCCCAACCGGTGAGTCATGAAAAGCCTTTAGAATTTGCATAATTTCCTCATCTGGCACGCATCTTCTGATAATATTATCCGGACAAACCCGAAACAAGAAAAGCTCCTCCCAATAGTAGTTCCGGCAATCTCTCAAGAATTTCTTCTTTTGATATGACTCCAACCCGTCCGGAATAAGGTCACTAACTAGGTAGTTAGCGATATCGGCATACCAAGGAGCAAAAGTATTAGATAAGGCCAATATGTGTTCATCTGGGAAAGCATCATTTATCTCAAGATCTCCCTTTGATCTTCCTGCTTCTTCAACCCTTGACAGATGATCCGCCACTTGATTTTGAGTCCCCTTGCGATCCTTGACTTCAAAGTCGAACTCTCACAGCAACAAAACCTATCAAATTAACCTAGGCTTTTCATCCTTCTTTGCTATGATATAGCGAAGAGCTGCATGATCTGTGTACACTATCCCTTTGGAGCCCAACAAATAAGCACGGAATTTCTCAAAAGCATAAACAATGGCCAGAAGTTCTTGTTTAGTCACTGTATAGTTTATCTGTGCCCCATTGAGTGTTTTACTAGCATAGTAAATCGGGTGAAGAACTTTGTTGTGACGCTGGCCAAGCATTACTCCAATGGCTACACCACTGGCGTCACACATAAGCTCGAAAGGAAGTGACCAATCGGGTGTGACAATAATAGGTGTCGTGGTGAGCCTGTGCTTCAACTCCTCAAAAGCTTTGAGGAATTTCTCATCGAACACGAATTTGGCAGCCTTCTCAAGGAGTTTTCACATAGGATTTGCAATCTTTGAGAAATCATTGATGAAACGACTATAGAAACCGGCATGCCCTAAAAAACTGCGAACACCTTTAACGGACGTGGGTGGAGGAAGCTTAGAAATGATCTCTATCTTAGCCCGGTCTACCTCTATGCCATGCCTTGAACTTTTATGCCCCAACATAATGCCAACATCCACCATGAAGTGAGATTTCTCCCAATTTAGCACAAGGTTGGTCTCTTCACATCTCTTGAGCACTTGTTTAAGATTATAAAGACAATGCTCAAAAGACTCACCTACCACCAAGAAATCGTCCATGAAAACTTCAAGAAAATCCTCTACCATGTCCGAGAAGATGGACATCATGCATCTTTGAAAAGTAGCCGGAGCGTTGCATAAACCGAATGGCATCCGGCTAAAAGCAAATGTTCCATAGGGGCATGTGAATGTCGTCTTCTCTTGATCCTCCAATGCTATGTTGATCTGATTGTAGCCGGAGTATCCATCAAGGAAACAATAAAAGGACTTTCTCGCTAGCCGATCAAGCATTTGATCAATAAAAGGCATAGGGAAATGGTCCTTGCATGTGGCACTGTTGAGTTTTCGATAGTCCATACACGCCCTCCAGCCGGTTACCGTTCTTGTTGGGATAAGATCGTTTTTCTCGTTTTTAATCACAGTCATGCCTCCCTTTTTCGGCACGCATTGCACTGGGCTCACCCACGAACTATCGGCAATGAGGTAGACTACCCCGGCATCCAACCATTTGATTATTTCCTTCTTTACCACTTCTTGCATTGACGGGTTCAATCGTCGTTGGTGTTCCACACTCGGTTTGGTCCCACTTTCCAATTGAATTTTATGCTCGCAAATTCCAGCAGGGATCCCTCGAATGTCTGCAATTGTCCATCCAATGGCTTGCCTATTCTCCTTCAAGACTTTCAACAATTGTTCCACCTGCACATCATTTAACAAAGAAGAAACAATTACTGGTAAAGTGTCATTTGAGCCAAGAAATTTATACCTCAAGTGCGAAGAAAGTGGTTTGAGCTCTAATTGTGGTGGCTCAATAATAGATGGCTTTGCGGGAGGTGTAGATCTATTCTCCAAGTCGAGAGAGAGCTTTGGTGGAGCATAAGAGTAAGAACCACGCCCCTCCAATGCACTTACCGACTCCATAAAACCATCCATATCCTCACCGTCAAAGTTCACCAAGATAGCCGCCAATGCTTCACCGAGGCATTGTTCTTCCATCTTCATTTCAACCGCATCTTCCACCTCGTCAACAATATCAATCACTGAAATGCTTTCATACTCATTCGGTAGCTTCATACCCTTACTTCCTTAGATTGTAACCTCTTCATTATTCACTCGGAATTTGATTTCATTCCGTTCCGAATCCATAAGTGCTCTTCCAGTGGCTAGGAATGGTCTCCCCAAGATAATAGGGATTTCTTTGTCAACAACATAATCTAGAATTACAAAATCAGCGGGTATATGAAACTTTCCCACTTTCACAATCACGTCATCAACAATTCCTACCGGTCTCTTGATGGAACAATTAGCCATTTGCAATCTCATACTTGTTGGCCTTGGCATTCCTAATCCCGCTTGTTTGTAGATGGCAAGCGGCATTAAGTTAATGCTAGCCCCATTATCACAAAGGGCCCTTGCAAAATCACGCATCCCTATAGTGCAAAGAATAGTAAAGGCTCCCGGGTCTTCTTTCTTCTGAACGGGGGTTGTGGCAATAATAGAACTAACCCGATGAGTCATGTTCACCACCTCATTTTTGGTGGTCCTATTCTTGGTAATCAAATCCTTTAAGTATTTAGCAAAACCAGGCATCTCTTGAAAAGCTTCCAAGAACGGTATGTTCACAGATAATTGCTTGAGAATGTCATAAAACTTCTCAAACATGCTATCATCAACCCTTTTTAAAATTCTTCCACATCAACCGCTTATTCACCCTTTCCTTGTAGTATCTTCCCACTCCTGGTAGTGATTGCCATGACATGAGAAGTTGAGCCACTCCCACTTCCCTTTGGGTTCACAATTGTATCACTAGGGAGTGTTCCCTTCTGCTGTGGATGTTGCTCACGAGAAAGATCTCTCATTTGCATCTCCAGTTTTTGAATAGCTGCAGTATGAGAGCCAACCAACTCGGTCATGTTCCTCATGGAATTGTCTAATTTTTCTTGATTTTGCAGTATCCTTTCAAGCATACTTTTCAATTTAGATTCACTGGAGGAACCTTGATTTGAGTACTGACCCTTTGGGGGAACATAGAGATTGGAACTTCGATTTGAAAAGTTGTTGTTGTTGTTCCAGTTTCCTTGGTAGGAGCCACCTTGGTCGTTTCGCCGTTGGTGGTGACCTTGCCCTTGCGGGTTTGGCCTCTATTGATTCTGTGATCCTTGACCTTGGTAGTTCTGCCTTTGATACCCTCCTTGAGAGTTGTTGACATAGTTTGCTTCCTCAAAATCTTCATTTGGTATGGGCTGCACATTCTCTACCACATTCACTTTCTTCTTTTGATTTTCAATGAACATCTTTATCAACACATTAACATTCGTAGCATGTTCTGCCATCATTTGGTCTCTCTCTTGATTTTCCTTGATCATGTTGTTCAAGGAAGGAGAGCCAATTGCAATTCCACCTATGGAGTCCTCAGAATGCCATGCTTGGTTATGTTTTGCCATTTTATCCAGTATTTGAGTCACCCTAGCGAAGGATTTATCCATGACAGATCCAGCAGCTGCATTCTTGGCTATTGATTGCTTCATCAGATCCAAACCCATGTAAAAATTTTCCAACAAAATGGAATCCGGGAAATCATGGTTTGGAGACCTCACCAAATATAGTTTAAAGCGATCCCATGCTTCATGTAGTTGTTCCTCGGTAATTGCTCGAAGAAGAAAATTTTATCCCTGAGCTCAGACTTCTTGCTTTGTGGGAACCATTTAGATAAGAAAGCTCGGACAAGTTCGGGCCAGGAATGAATGGAGTTTGGAGGAAGATTCTGGAGCCATTTCCTTGTGTCCTCAGCTAGAGAGTACTTGAAGCATCTCAACCTTAGGGCATCATCGGAGACATTGTTCTGCTTATGCATTGCACATATACCCAAGAAATTTCTGAGATGTTTTGTTGGATCATCATCAGTGGAATTCCTGAAAAATCCCTCCGCTTTAAGCATTAAAATTAACCAGTGTTCCACCTTGAAAGTTGCAGCACCAATAGCAGGGGGTACAATAGCATTTGTATCCTCAATGTACTCCTCGATATCCGCAAAAGGATTTTCTTCCGCTTCTACCTCCACATTGTCACCATATTCTGACATGTTTTACCTATTAACACCAAGCAAAAGCAACAAAGTGTGATAGAGTAGAATAAGACGTTGTTGCTCCCTAACGCACACGCAAGTATACGCGGTCGACAAGTAATATAGGATTGTAAGTCCAGGTTATCGTACTCACAGGGACTTAAATTAACTACATACTAACGGACAAATACTGTTATTTAAGCAAGTAAAATTCGAGTTCAAGAGATGGATTATTCTAATTTCAGCTCTAATTTATAACTAATAATTGCAAGGAACAAATTACGTGTTGTGTAATCAATAAAGCAAATATTCCAGGGTTGTGATTAATTTACCAATCCTATTGTGTTCTAATTGACTTCCCGTTCATATAATTCATGTATGGTTGCTAATTAATCGATAAACATACTCATAGCCTTCTTCCGAAGTACTATTCGCCTATTCTTAATAAGATTAACACCTATATTCCTATGGAATTAATCTATCAAGAACGCAATAAAAACACGATATTCAATTAAGCATGGTGATTAAGTATATTCCTATCCTAACCACGAATCTGCCCCCTTAAAAGGTTAAGAACATTCTTTCTTCAATTCTTTTCTAATCTAAACATAGTTTTTCCAAACATAGCATAGATAATTGATAGAACTTAATTGATGGCCAAACAATTAAGCAATTAGGCATAGAATTGAAGAAACAACCATATGATCATGAATTATAAACACGAAATTCTCAACTTCGAACCACAATATTCATGGCTAATCACAACCGCAGAACAAGGGGTGATTAGCTACTCATGTTCAGAATAATCAAAATATAAAGTGTTGAAAAACTATAAAAATACTAGACAGAGATGAAGAACTGATGATCGATTGCTTCTGTGCGATGTTCCGTAGCGTTCTTGACTCCCAATTCACGTTCTCCCCTTTCCTCTTGGGTTTGGATGGGTTTATATAGGAGTTGGGAAGGGGTAGGGTCGAAATAGTGGACTCCTAGACGAATTAGGACACATTCCCAACGTCGGCGCCCTGGCTGGCTCCAGGCGCCCCCCAGGGCGCTGCGTCCAGTGACTTATTTCCAGCTTCTGCCTCCAGCGCCACAGGTGGCGCCAGGCTCTGCCTGTGGTGCCCAATGCCTTTTTGTCCGCTTTCGTCTCATTTTGGCTCGTTTCTTGCTCGTTTCGCCCCCAATTGCTCTCGACTCATTCCTACACATAAAAATACTTTAATTTAACATGAATCGAAACAATTAACGTCCCAATTTCATAACAGAAAAGCCAAATATGAGGTATTTTACGTAGAAATATATATATTATACACCAAACATCAGCACCCCACACTTACACTCTTGCTCGCCCTCGAGCAATGGGATTATATACAACCTTCCCAACTACCAATCTCTTGATATCATCACGAAACATTCAACTTTTCAATCAAAATCATACTTTTGAACACAATCAATACTAGCAAATAAGCATGCACAAATAATTAATCCATATACTTCCCGTAAAGTCTACTTAAGCACAATACTTCAATATCATCCAACAACCTAAATGTCACCACCCAACCTCAAAAGCGGACTTGCCAACATTAAGCAATCTCAATACATATACTTACCTAGCAAGACAATTTACAACATTACCAATCGCTCATGAAATCATGTGCCCTTACCACAATATGAAGAGTGAACATAAATGAAGAATATCACACAATTCTGAACAAAATGCTCTCACTCTCACAAAGAACTCATATGCTTCCTGTAAAGTACCATAAGCTTGCCCGTAGTTTAGATTTCTACTAATTGAGTTAGTCACATCTAAGATCAACTAGGACTTTTAAGGTTGTAATGTAGGCTAGCGGACGGGTAGGATATATCTGGTAATAGTGGCTAATCCTCCTAAGCACTTAATAAACTACAATCAACATTGAACACTTTTCTTTTTCTCAATTACTAAACTTGTCTCATATACATAGCCTTTCTTTTTCAACTCAGCAATTCTATCATCCCACTAGCACAACTCAATAGGAGGTGTTTTTCTATAAATTTTTCACTAACATTTTTTTCTAAAAATTCTTTTCTCTTTTTTTTTTCTCGCTCCATACCAAGATTCATCAGCTAGTGATTCTTAATTTCAGCTTCATTGCACCTACAAGCCCTTTCACAGGTCCACTCATAAACAAGGCAATCCCCCCAATTCTACCCTTACTTCTTTTAGATACTAAGTGCTTTAGGAGGTAAAGGTTCAAATAAGTCTAATTGAAGAACAAAATAAAGGAATAGCTTGTAAGGTAGGTACCAAAGAAAAAGGCCTATAGGCTCAAAGGGGCTAGCAATGGACAAATTTATATTTGATGTGACAAGCACATCCATAATCAAACAAGAAAATGCCTATATCATTTCTTAGATTAGCCCAACTTACAATTTCGCTTCAATTAACACACGGGGCAAGTTCTAGACTATACAGGATAGCAGAGAGAATCAAAACCTCACTCACACAATGCACATGACTCAATTACGACGGTTCTGTTCAAATTTCAAGTTGAGCAAGCATATATAATTTAAACATTTAAGCAGTGACTACACTATACGATACGCAAGTCAACGATTGAGAAGATGTGTCACAAATTGGGCGGATTTTCTTTAGGCTTACAATTTAACTAAACGGGAAGTAGATCATGTGTCATAGCCTATTGTACTAGCATCAACTATGTCAAGAAGTATTACTACATAACTCAATTCTTCCTAATATAGTCCTAAAAAGAAATTAAATTGCCCGGTTCGAGCTACACCCTTGGAAAAGAACTGGTGCCTTAAGAAAAACCAAGGAATATTACCTAACTAACCTATAAATCAAACAAAATCTTTCTGTTGTTTTTAATCAAATTTTATCCCTCAAGAAAACGATCCATCGTCGGAAAAAATCTGGAATATATATATATATA
>MCJB01014832.1:104080-125196 GCA_002018475.1 Nicotiana obtusifolia
TATATATATATATATATATATATATATATATATATTTTTTTTTTTCTTTTTTTGTTTTTTATATTTTTATATGTCTATATATATATTTTTTCATTTTTCTGATTTTTACTCTAAAAGATTATAACTAGCAACCTATTAAGAGAACAAAAGTACTAAACATTATACACTAAAAAGAAATAAATTAAAACTAACAATTAAAACTAGCAACTACATAATGTCAAAATCACAACAAAAAAAAAACATACAAGTTTTAACAACATACAATTACCAGCACAAGAAGTAACTCCCCCACCCCACACTTAAAGTATGCATAGTCCCCGATGCATTGAAAATATAAACAACAAAGTAGGGTGAAAAGAAAATTCCCTCTCAGTACGTGCCGGTCTCATCAGAATCCAGCTCAAAAGGTACCAACGCCATGGGACCGGTGGCTTCATCATCGTCATCCCCCTCGTGATCTGAGACTTGCACTGTGTTGGCATCCTCGGACGAATGTACCGGACTGCCAGGTGCAATCCATAACATCTCCTTAGACGCGCCGGATAGATCGTCGCGCAGGTGCATGCGCTCGTCATCAGTGATGCCGGCTCGGCTCATAAGCAAATTGAGAGCGTTGTACATGTATTTGTTGAAATTCTCCTCACGCTCCAATCGTGCCGCTGGGGTGAGCTTAGATGATGGCTCCATGACGGAGGTAATTTCTAAGAGACCAGCTGGTGCCTCTACCACTTCATCGTGCCCAGGATATTCAGGCACTCCCAAGAATCTCATGTATTGTGTCAGAAGGTTGCCATAATATAACCGCCGAATCTGCCGCCCGAATCTGGTGCGGGCCATCTCGTTGAGCATAATCTCAGCGATGTTTATAGGTCGGCCGGTCATGAGAGAAAAGATCAGACACACTCGGGCTCGAGTGCAGTCACTACTGTGTTCGGCAGGCATCAGTCTAGCCTGCACAAAATTCTGCCATACTTTGGCGGTGTGGTTGAAATCCGCCCTGACCATCGAAAGATGAATGTTCCCCTGCTTCCTGTTCCACTTGGAATTGGAATCAATGCCACACAATGTATGCCGGATTAGCTCATAAGGGGGACTCTTGATGAGGCTTTGCAGTCTTTGAGGATCGGCATTTTCAACACCTAGATAGTTACACAGCTCTTCTCAACCCAATGGCACCTCGGTTCCACGAACATAAGAGATAGATCGATGATGTTGCCAGTTGGCATACAATTCGCGAACCAGACTCAAATTGGCCGGCCCTGGACAATCCAAGAATTTGTCCATGCATGAAAGGTGTAGTCTTGCAAGCACGTCGGGGAACCGCCTTTCCAAAGTAGTAGTGTTTATGCCCATTTCGGAAACATAGTGCCCAGTTGGCACAAAGTTCCGATACCATACTTCCGCAGCATCATTAACCAATTCCAATCACGGACGAGGCCTGGAGGGGACTTGCTGCGACCCATCGTCCGCTTGCTTGCCCTTGGAGTGGCGCGATGAGCCCTCTCGTTGTTTTCGCTTCTTAGGAGCTTGTGAGGTAGCGGAGGCTTTTCCAAGACCTTTGCCTTTAGCATCATCTCGTGCCATAATGTCCTGCACACAAGCAAATATGAAAGTAAGCAAAGTGTAACATATGTATCGCAAATACCACATCATTAATGAACCCCACACTTAAACTCCAATCATATAAACAAGTGTTTCAATACAAATTATGAGTACTAAAGAATTCCTCATGTGTCAAAAATAACTAGTGATTGTGGCGACGTTAATAAATGATAAAGATAAGGAAAAGAAAAAGTTCGTCACTTTCTATGCTAATGGAAAAAAATATAATAAACTAATGTGACACAATTATACAACATACATGAATAATAGTTATGGCGGACAACATGTTCGACATCAAATACCTACCCCTCAACATGTAAAATTCACCCCAAGATACCCCACACTTAGTTCAAACGCATATACAGTGTTTCTGGTTACTCAGACTTCACCGGTGCATTAAAAATTCTCATTCAGGCATTTAAACAAACAGGTTGTGGGCATGAAAGGTGTTCTTCACTTTCAACAATGGTGAAGTATAGTAGCCCTCCCGATTTTGACAAAGTAGAGGGAATGTTAGTTTACTACTCCGATAACAACAAGAACCAAATAAAATTTCGGCCCAACGATACTACCATGAATTTTTAGAATAGAAGAGAAGAAGAAGAAGGATTGTTAGGGGAGGGAAAATGAGCATGCGTACAAAAATATATGAAAAATAACAGAGAAGATAAAGGAGAAGAGGAGATGTTCATACCTGAAAGATTGAGAGTTAAAAGAGATGAAGAAAGTTGAAATTTTTCCGTCAAGAAGAAGAAGAAAAACGCAGCAGGGAGGGGGTGATTGTTTCTTGTTTTTGTTGTGTGTGTGAGTGAAACAGGTGGATTGGGGAGATAAAAAGGGTTATTTTTGTTAGGAGAAAACGGGTTATGGGTCGGGTATTAGCGTGTATGGGTCAAAAATTAAAAAAATAAAATACTTACTTGGACACCCCCCCAGCTGGCGCCTAGCGCCCCTCATGGTGCTGGGGGGTCTTGAACTCACTGCCTGGAGCACCACAGGCAGCACTGGGCGCTGAAGGCAGAATGTTTTCGCCGCTTTTTTTTTTTTTATCACTAATATGTATTACAACATTACATCTAATAATTGTATACATAAATTATATTCCCCTAGCTAATCTACAAAAAATAAAACAAGAAGTTAACTAAAAAAATTCGATAAAAATTGGGTTGCCTCCCAACAAGCGCCTGATTTAACGTCGCGGCATGACTCCGATTTTTCGCCTTACTCATTGGTGACCACGACTTTGGTTTTATCTCTGTTAATCAGACCTCCCCAATAGTGCTTAACCCTCTGACCGTTCATCAAAAATTTTCTTTCACTATTCAAAGCTCGTAGTTCGATTGCACCATATGGGGTGACCCGCACCACTTCGAATGGACCTGACCATCTGGATTTTAGCTTTCCGGGAAACAACCTTAGTCTTGAATTGAATAATAGCACTTGTTGACCAGGTTCAAAATGGCGTGGCTTGATATGCTTGTCGTGCCACCTTTTAGTCTTTTCTTTATACAATTTGGCATTCTCGTAGGATTATAGCCGGAACTCATCTAATTCATTCAACTGCATGAGTCGCTTTTCGCCCGCTGCTTCAAGATCCATATTCAGCCTTTTTATCGCCCAGTAAGCTTTATGCTCCAATTCTACCGGTAAATGGCGTGCCTTTCCACAGACTAATTTGTAGGGAGATGTTCCAATTGGAGTTTTGTAGGCTGTCCGATATGCCCAAAGAGCATCATCCAGCTTCGAAGCCCAATCCTTTCTGTTCACGCTCACTGTCTTTTCTAGAATTTGTTTAATCTCCCTATTGGACACCTCTGCTTGGCCGCTTGTCTGGGGATGATATGCTGTGGCAACTTTGTGACGAACCCCATATTTTGCTAGAAGGTTATTGAATAGCCGATTGCAAAAGTGCGTTTCTTCATCGCTGATTAATGCCCGTGGAGTGCCAAATATGGAGAATATGTTCTTCTTCACGAATGCAGCGACTACCATGGCATCATTTGTAGGCACAACAATTGCCTCCACCCATTTTGACACATAATCAACGGCTAGCAGAATGTATTCGTTCCCTCTGGAAGGTAGGAACGGTCCCATAAAGTCTATCCCCCAAACATCAAAAAGTTCAACTTCTAGAATGTTATTTAGAGGCATCTCCTACTTCCGTGTGATAGTGCCCGTTCTCTGGCATTGATCGCACCTTTTAACAAATGCATGTGCGTCCTTGAACAAGGTTGGCCAGAATAGACCGGATTATAGTACCTTAGGTGCTGTTCGGTCTCCTCTGTGATGGCCTCCATAAGGTGAGGCGTGACAATCATGCACAGACTGTACTTCTTCTTCCGGAATACATCTCCGCATTAACTGATCAGCACACTGTTTGAACAAATAAGGTTCGTCCCAGTAGTAGAAACTCACATCGTGCAAGAACCTTTTTCTGGCTTCAGTCTTGAAATCTGGAGGAAGTACTCCGCTGACCAAGTAGTTCACATAATCCGCATACCAAGGGGACGAATCATGAGTGATAGCAAAGAGATGTTCATTTGGAAATATTTCTTTTATTTGTCCATCTTCCTCCACGTGATCATGATTTTCCAAGCGGGATAGATGGTCAGCTACCTGATTTTCTGTTCCCTTCCGATCTCAGATTTCCACATCAAATTCCTGCAACAACAATACCCAGCGCATTAATCTAGCTTTAGATTCTTTTTTATTAAATAGGTACCTGATTGCTACATGGTCGGTGTGGACTATCACTTTCGTTCCCACTAAATAAGCTCGAAATTTTTCGAATGCCCAAACTACTGCTAACAACTCTTTTTCTGTGGTTATATAATTTTGTTGTGCCGCATCAAGAGTTTTGCTTGCATAGTAGATTGAGTGGAACACCTTGTCTTTCCGCTGTCCCAGCACTGCTCCAATAGCCAAGTCACTTGCATCACACATATGTTCAAAGGGTAATGACCAATCCGGTGCTACGATGATAGCTGCAGTCACCAACTTCTCCTTAAGTTCTTCAAACGCCTTGAGGCAGGAATCATCAAATTTGAAGGATACGTCTTTTTCAAGCAACCTGCACAAAGGAGTAGCAATCTTAGAAAAATCTTTAATAAATCGTCTATAAAAACATGCATGTCCCAAGAAGGTCTGGACACCCTTGACTGAAATTGGTGGAGGTAATTTTTCAACAGGCCTCCACTTTAGCTTAATCTACTTCGATACCGGTTCTGGAGATCTTGTGACCCAATACAATTCCTTCTTGCGCCATAAAGTGGCACTTTTCCCAATTAAGCACCAAATTCGTTTCTTCGCACAGTGCGAGCACCTTGCTGAGGTTCTTTAAGAAATCATCATAGGAAGACCCAAAAACTGAGAAATCATCCATGAATACTTCCACGAATTTTTCCAACATATCGGTGAAAATAGCCATCATGCATCTTTGGAATGTTGTCGGTGCGTTGCATAGACCAAATGGCATTCGCTTGAAGGTGAAAGTGCCATAAGGGCAAGTGAAGGTGGTCTTCTCTTGGTCTTCGGGACATATGACAATTTGGTTATACCCCGAGTAGCCATCCAGAAAACAATAGTATTCATGCCCTGCTAGTCTGTCGAGCATTTGATCAATGAATGAGAGTGGGAAATGGTCTTTTCGGGTCGCTTTGTTGAGTTTCCAGTAGTCAATGCATATTCTCCATCCTGTGATAGTTCTAGTAGGAATTAACTCATTCTTTTCGTTCTCTACAACGATCATTCCCCCCTTTTTCGGTACACACTGCACTGGGCTGACCCAATTGCTGTCAGAAATTGGAAAAATGATACCCGCGTCAAGCAATTTTATGACTTCCTTCTTCACCACTTCCTTCATGATAGGATTCAACCTCCATTGCTGCTCTACACTAGGGCGGTGTCCATCCTCTAGAAAAATTTTATGCATGCAAAAAGATGGACTGATTCCCTTGATATCTGCTATGGTCCACCCGATTGCCTTTTGTATTCTCGAAGGACCCGAAGCAATTTTCTTCTTGCGTGCTGGTCAAATTGGATGATATAATCACTGGCAATGTCTCAGAATTACCCAAATATGCATAGCGCAGATGCGCTGGAAGTGACTTGAGTTCGAGCCTTGGTGCTTCCTCAATAGATGGCTTGGGAAGGGTCAGAGTAACAGGCGTCTCCAATTCTTCGAATTTTCTGAACCCCTGAATATAATTTCAAGATATGTCCAATAATTGCTCGAATTCCCCCATCATCGCATCTTCATTAACTTCCATGTCCCCAATCAATATACGTTCAACAGGATCAGCTGGGCTTAGGGAAGGCACTAAGGATGTAGAGACATTCTCCACCACTGAGATCATGGATAACTCTTCATAATGTGTTGGCAGTCGGAGTGCTTTATAGACATTAAATACTTCTTCTTGATCCCCTACTCTCATCGTCATTTTACCCTCACAGATATCGATAATGGCGCGGCCGGTGGCTAGGAATGGGCGCCCCAAAATAAATGGGACGTCCTGATCTTGCTCGTAATCTAGGATGATGAAATCAGCCGGAAATATGAATGAGACAACTTGGACCAGGACATCTTCAATTACTCCCTCCGGATGAGCCAGGGAGTGGTCTGCCAATTGTAATATAACTGTGGTTGGGCGTGGGTCACCCAACCCCAACTGTCTGAATACTGAGAGTGGCATCAAGTTAATACTCGCTCCAAGATCACATAATGCTCTTCCCACAGCATGTTTCCCGATTGAAATTTGAATGGTAAAGCTACCCGGATCCTTAAATTTCTGTGGTAGCTTGCCTTGAATTCTAGAACTGCACTCCTCGGTGAGTGCCGCTGTTTCAAATTCAGTCAATCTCCTTTTATTGGCCACAATATCCTTGGTATACTTTACGTATTTAGGCACCTCTTGCAATATGTCAACCAATGGAATGTTGATCTGTACCTGTTTCAAAATGTCAAGGAACTTTTTGTATGCCTCATTATCCCTCAATATTTGTAACCTTTGTGGAAATGGAGGTGGGGGCCTTGCAACCAATTGTGGGGGTTGCTTAGCTCCTGCCTCTTCGACCGGCTTCTCAACTTTTTTAGTTTTCTCTGCTGTAGATTCTATGGTGATCGGCTCCTTATTAAAGGTCACTTGCTTCTTCTTTTTCAATTTTACCTCTTCCAACTGTCTCCCGTTCCTTAATGATACAACATTCAGTGCTGCCCTTGGGTTTGCTTCAGTATCACTGGGTAGAGCTCTAGCTGGTCGAGTATTTTGAGCCCTGGCCAGCTGTCCCAATTGGCGCTCCAGATTCCTCACTGTTGTGGTGAGGGTTTGGTATTCAGTTCTGACTTGCTTGTTGTCCTGCACTAGCTGTTTCAACAACTCATTTGTATTATCATCTGCTTGTGAAGGTTGCCTTTGTGGTTGATTATAGTTCCCTTGCGGTCTACCTGGACTCTGCTGCTGCTGATGACCACCCCATGAAAAGTTGGGATGATTCCTCGAATTTGGGTTGTAGGTGTTCCCATATTGTGTATTCTGATTTAAGGGTCCCCTGTTCTGTTGTCCCACATAATATATGGATTCCGAATTTGTGGGTCACATATCACTCGTGTGGTTGTCACCACACATCTCACAGCACAATGACATTTGTTGGACCTGCTGTCTTGGTTGAACCTGCTGCATCGTCATTCTGTTTATCTGATTGGCCAGTTTTGCCATCTCTGCTCT
Organism: Nicotiana obtusifolia; assembly: GCA_002018475.1. Lineage (NCBI taxonomy): Eukaryota > Viridiplantae > Streptophyta > Magnoliopsida > Solanales > Solanaceae > Nicotiana > Nicotiana obtusifolia. Next base: position 111,406 of record MCJB01014832.1, read on the forward strand.
CATAGCTGCAAGGTCATCCAATTTGAGTAACCCAGCTCCCTTTTATTTAATGGCTATGCGCGAGTCACCGTCACCTTGCCAATTATGATCATTGGCCGTGAAATTATTTAGTAGGAGTTAGATTTCACTATATGGCTTGGCATGCAACTGCCCCCGCAAGCTGAGTCAAGGTTCATTTCTGAAGCTTCATCTAGCCCATCAACGAACGTATGTCCCAGGGCCTCATCTGTCTGGCAATGGTGTGGACAATCCCTAAGTAGCTTCTTATACCTTTCCCATGCCTGTCGAAGAGTTTCTCCTTCCCGTTGTTCAAATCCCAAAATCTGGCTTCTTAGTGACTTTGTCTTCTTAGTTGGAAAGAATTTGATCAGAAATTTTCTAGCCAGGTCATCCCATGTGTAAATAGAATTCGCAGGCTTCTTTTGCAACCACTCTTTTGCTTCCCCCAATATAGAAAAAGGAAACAATGTCAACCTCACATAATCTTTAGAAACATTTGGATAATTATAAGTATCCGTGATTTCCAAAAAGTTCTGAATATGTCTCTGTGGGTCTTCATGCGACAGTCCCACATACTGCCCTGTAGATTGGATTAGCTACACCATGTATTGTTTTAACTCAAAGTGCCCTGTGATTTCAGGCTTGACAATCGCCTGAGTCATGTTGGCAAAATTTGGTCTTGCAGCTTCAATTACCGCTCTTTCCGCGTTACCCGCCATCTCAATTGGCTGTGGTTGAACAACAATGTCCAACTCTCTGTTAATTCTGGTTCTGGCTTCTATTTCCTTCCTTACTCTGTGTAGTGTACGTTCAATTTCAGGATCAAAAGGAAGAAGGTTGTTTGCGCTTCTACTTCTCCGCATTCAATAGAAGAGCCTATGTAAATGCAAACAACGTAAGCCGATTAGTGAAACTTGAATAAATAACAAATATAAGCTGAAGTTGGTAAACTTGCAAATTTTTAAGTCCCCGGGAACGGTGCCAGAAACTTGTTGCTCCCTAACGCACACGCAAGTATACGCGATCGACAAGTAATATAGGATTATAAGTCTAGGTTATCGTACCCACAGGGAGTTAAATTAACTACTTACTAACGGACAAATACTGTTATTTAAGCAAGTAAAATTCGAGTTCAAGAGATGGATTATTCTAACTTCAGCTCTAATTTATAACTAATAATTGCAAGGAACAAATTACGTGTTGTGTAATCAATAAAGCAAATATTCCAGGGTTGTGATTAATTTACCAATCCTATTGTGTTCTAATTGACTTCCCGTTCATATAATTCATGTATGGTTGCTAATTAATCGATAAACATACTCATAGCCTTCTTCCGAAGTACTATTCGTCTATTCGTAATAAGATTAACACCTATATTCCTATGGAATTAATCTATCAAGAATGCAATAAAAACACGATATTCAATTAAGCATGGTGATTAAGCATATTCCTATCCTAACCACGAATCCGCCCCCCTTAAAAGGTTAAGAACATGCTTTCTTCAATTCTTTTCTAATCTAAACATAGTTTTTCCAAACATAGCATAGATAATTGATAGAACTTAATTGATGGCCAAACAATTAAGCAATTAGGCATAGAATTGAAGAAACAACCATATGATCATGAATTATAAACACGAAATTCTCAACTTCGAACCACAATATTCATGGCTAATCACAACCCCAGAACAAGGGGTGATTAGCTACTCATGTTTAGAATAATCAAAATATAAAGTGTTGAAAAACTATAAAAATACTAGACAGAGATGATGAACTAATGATCGATTGCTTCTGTGCGATGTTCCGTAGCGTTCTTGACTCCCAATTCACGTTCTCCCCTTTCCTCTTGGGTTTGGATGGGTTTATATAGGAGTTGGGAAGGGGTAGGGTCGAAATAGTGGACTCCTAGACGAATTAGGACACATTCCCGACGTCGGCGCCCTGGCTGGCTCCAGGCGCCCCCCAAGGCGCTGCGTCCAGTGACTTATTTCCAGCTTCTGCCTCCAGCGCCACGGGTGGCGCCAGGCTCTGCCTGTGGTGCCCAATGCCTTTTTGTCCGCTTTCGTCTCGTTTTGGCTCGTTTCTTGCTCGTTTCGCCCCCAATTGCTCTCGACTCATTCCTACACATAAAAATACTTTAATTTAACATGAATCGAAACAATTAACGTCCCAATTTCATAACAGAAAAGCCAAATATGAGGTATTTTACGTAGAAATATATATATTATACACCAAACATCAACGTACAGTAAAGCACACACTAATTAGTAATTTCAAAACCGTATTCCCCGGCAATGGCGCCAAAATTTGATTTGCTCAAATTACACCTTAATAAACAGTGTAAGCTGTCGATGTCAAATATAATAACCCAACAAGGTTGGGGTCGAATCCCACAGGGAATAGGTGTGAAAAGTTTACTTGATTAGTGTATTACTCAAATACAGTCGTAATTCTATTCAGTTAATTGTAACAAAAGTATGAATTGAGATTTGTTTTAAATTAAGTCTAATTGCAATATTGAGAATATTAATAATATGATTAAAGAAACCAAGGTTGTGTCCCCCTTAATGAAGTGTAATGCTATCGATGTCAATATGATATATTTCTAACGGAAGAATCTTTTGATATGCAATTGATGTCTAATTGACTACCCAATATTTTTCAATAGTTGGGTAATATTTCCTCTTTATGATTTTTCCAAATATAAAAGAGTTATGATTAAGAACAATCAATTTATGCCAAATTAAAACCTACTTATTCCTAAGCGATTTTATTAAACAAGGTTTAAAGCCTTGAGTCTTTGATATTTACTTCTACCAAATTCTACCCCGCTTTCCAAAGCAAAGATGGAATTTAATGGCGTTTGTTAATGTTTGCAACCACCAACAATTTTTGAGGAATGAGAAGTAAATAAATATCAATCAACCGTTAAATATATATATTCAATATCAAACACCCAAAAACATCACACCCATTTAGGGTGCACAACCTTAGTGTTTGAAATTAGTTACTCATGCTAAAATCTGAAATCAAAAGAATATTAATTGTCATGACGCTTACAAAGTAGAAGATTTTTGACCCAAAAGCTTCCAAGAAATAAGAATTTTCAAGCCTTGTACTTTCTGCTCCAAAGCCTGACAAGATAGCCCCCACATAACCCTAGTAGACCTATTTATAGAGGCCCAAAAATCGAGGCAAAATTCAGACTAATCTGCCCCGAAGTCAACAATGCGACCGCATTTCTGTTGCATAACAGATATGTGGTCCGCAATTTTGACACGTCTGTCGCGGATTTCACCCCTAGGTCTGCCTTCATAGCATTCATAATTTGCGGTCTGCATTGTAGAAATGCGACCACATCTCGCATCGCGGTTTCTTCCTTCAATAGACTTCGTGCTTGGTTTGCGGTTGCTTCTGCGGCTCGCATACCAGTTATGCGATCGCAGATGCGATCGCATTTCTAACTCTGAACTTCACCCAAGACTCTGCTTTGGTCTGCGATTTCCGTGTGCCATTATGCGGCTCGCATACTAGTTATGCGACCGCATTCTTGACATGAAATTTTGCTTAGAAGTCTGTCTTGCTCTGCGATCTTGATGTGATGTCTGCGGCTCGCATGTGATGTTTGCAATCGCATATTCACCTCTGCGATGCTTTTCTGCTCTTTCCTTGTCTTTATGTGGCTTTTTGAACTCTTTTCCATGCTCTTAGGTCCTTACACTTCTTATACTGCAAAAACACTAAAATTACATAAGTAACGAAGGAAATTGCATGTAAAACAAGTTAAAATCTAAGCAAGTAGTATCAAAATGTGCCGAAATTCTCCGGCACATCACCATCCAAAAATGTTGGTATACATATAAAAAATGGTTGTCTATAAGGCATGCATGTAGGAGGAGACAAGAACCGTCGCGATTGTAGAAGTAGTCACGAAGGGATTCCTTGGACCCACCCACATGGGAAAATTTAAAATACATTATGGAACGACAACAAAGTCTAAATGACAAGACGTGTATGATGTTTGACGCATTAGTAGAGAGTAACTACCGCAATAGCACACCAGCCCCGCAAACGGGTTGGCCCTGATCACAAGCACCCCTAATTCACTACTAGGCTTTGGGAGTTCCTGATAACTCTATGGCTAACGGATCAAGTACATATGAAAATGCTGAGTTATACAATTTAATTTTAACATTTTAGCAATAGTTCAAGGAGCAAAATGAGAGGATTGAACAAATCCCTTATGTCTCGCCTGTCATCAAAAGAATTGAAATCAGCAAGCACTCACAACAACCATGGAAGCCAAGTGCGGCCTCGCTATCGATCACTAAGAAGTTCAAGATGCAGATATTCCAAAATATGATGGAACTTGGGATCCGCACAATTACGTTATGGAATACAAGACGGGAATCAAGGGAAATGACCTCATAAAAGACGAAATTGGATCAATGCTTGTCAAGAAGCTCGGAGAGACCCTAACAAAGGAAGCACTAACCTGGTACTCCAACTTACCTAAAAATTCTATTATTTTTTTTGTTGAGCTTGCAAATGCTTACATTAAGGTGCATTCAGGGGCCAAAAAAGTGGAAAAGCAAGTGGAGGACATTTTCAAAGTCATGTACATAGGTACAGTACTAAGATCCGGATTGTGTAATAGGCCAACCAATTGTTTTGAGCATTTAGATCTAGTTCGGTAGTTTGAGGTCATGAGTAGCCTCACATGGTGCATTAAGACCCGTGTGCATCATCGGTTTTTGTCTTCGACTTGTTCGAGATTGATATGGAAAGGTGATTTTTAAATAGGAAGCTTTAAGTTGGGAGATTTGACCATGTTTGACTTTTATGTATTTGACCTCAGATCAAAGTTTTAATTATTTCATTAGGTCCGTATGGTGATTTTGGGCTTGGGCGAATGCCCAGATTTGCATTTGGAGGCTTCTAGAAGATTTTGACCATAATTGGCGAAAGTTGGCAATTCAAAAGTTTGGAAGGTTCATAAATTTGGCCCGAAGTTGACATTGGTGATATCGGGTTCGTATTGTTATTCCGAGGGTTTGAAATATGTTTGCTACATTATTTGGAACTTGTGTACAAAATTTGAGGTCATTTGATGTTAATTTGATATGATATGACACGAGTTTTGAAAGTTCAAAGTTCAAAAGTTCATTAAGTTTGATTCGAGGTGCAATTCGTGTTTTGATATTGTTATGCGGGATTTAAGGCCTAGAACGGGTTCGTATTATATTTTAGGACTTATTAGCATGTTCGGATGGGATCCCCAGGGTCTCAGGTGAGTTTTGGATAGGTTTGGGTAGTGTTGCACTCGTTTTTGATGTTTCGATTTCGTTACTTCAAGCATAAATGCTACCATATTAATCATATTATCTCCAAATTTTGTTTTGATTGAATCATTAGATCCATATCATAATTACAGAGCCAAAAAAAAAAGAATCGTTGAATTTGGATATCGTATGAGGGAGTTATGCTCATTTTAGTGTCGGAGAAGAAAGCTAGTGCTAGTGCTGGTGCTACGCAGATGCGAAGTTGGATGCGCATTTTAGATCCTGCATGTAAGGCCCCGTAAAACTTCACCTACAACCCGGGGCTTCATGGAGTCGAGGTAGAGTAACGTGTTTGAGGATTGTTGGGCCTTTTGGGGTTGTACTGTGCGTTGGGTAGTTGGAGAAAAATTACTGCAGAACAAGGCATTTCTGCGGTCCATTATGCGACCGCAGAACTACTCTGCAGACCGCAAATCCGCCGCGGAGTGAAGCAGAGAAATGATCAATTTTGGAGGTCGTTTTGCAATCAACTATGCGACCGCATAATCGTATTACGGGCTGCACTTCCGTCGTAGAGTTGGCATGATCGAGGGTCACAGTTCACGGCTAATTTTTGGAAGATATTTCAGTAATGTTTCGGTACTCAGGTGAATCTTAGTGCAACCTTCCATCCACAAACCAACAGGCAGGCAGAGTGGACTATTTAGACGCTCGAGGATATGTTGTGTGCTTGTGTTCTTGACATCTAGGGTAGCTGGGATGATCATTTGCCACTTATAGAATTTGCCTACAACAATAGTTATCATGCTAGCATTCAGATGGAACCGTTCGAGGCTCTATATGGTAGGAGATGTAGATCTCCCATTGGGTGGTTCAAGATTGGGGAAGCAAAGTTGATAGGACCGGACCTTGTGCATCAGGCTACGGAGAAGGTTAAGATCATTAAGGAACGGTTGAAAACTGCTCAGAGTCGTCAGTAGTCCTATTTGGATGTACGTTGTAGGGACTTGGAGTTCAAAGAGGATGATTGGGTATTCTTGAAGGTTTCCCCCATGAAGGGTATTATGCAGTTTGGTAAGAGAAGGAACTTGAGTCCAAGGTATGTCGGACCGTACCGAATCATTCATAGGATTGGTCGGGTGGCTTACAAGTTTGAACTACCTCCAGAAATGTCTCTAGTGCACCTGGTCTTTCATGTATCCATGTTGAAGAAGGTGGTCGGAGACCAATCGCTTATTGTTCCAGTTGAGACTATTGAGGTTTATGAAGAAATTCCAGTTGCCATTCTCGATAGACAAGTCTGTAAGCTGAGAAATAAAGAAATTGCCTCCGTGAAAGTGCTATGGCGAAACCAACAGGTCGAAGAGGCCACCTGGGAGGCTGAAGAAGAGATGAAAAAGAAGTACCGTCATTTGTTTGAATAGATATGTAATTGACTAGTTGTGTTGTATGAAACGGTTGAGAGCTTACCTTCTGTGAATTATGTATCACGGGTATAATTGATGTTAAGGGTGTTCCTTTATGGTAATATATATATATTGCTTATGAGGCCACGGTTGGTGTTCTTTTCATGTCACGATACGTCGTTTGATTATGTATATGTTGTTAGGTTTGGTTTTTGGGGTTCTCTGACAGGTGGATAGGCCCAGTTATAGGGGAAACTCTACCCAAAGTTTTTGAGATTTGGGGAGTTAGTCAGAAATATTGAACTGCTGGTTTGTGAAGTAATAGTTGAGTCAATTGGATGCTAATGGCAGATTCTGACTCTCATCCGAAGACGAATGATCTTATGCAGGGGAGGATGCAAAGCCCCGTAAAATTTCACCTAGAACCCGAGATTTCATGGAGTCGAGGTAGAGTAATGTGTTTGAGGATTTTTGGGCCTTTTGGGGTTGTACTGTGCGTTAGGGAGTTGGAGAAAAATTATTGCAGAACAAGGCATTTATGCGGTCCATTATGCGACCGCAGAACTACTCTGCAGACCGCAGATCCGCCGCAGACTGAAGCAGAGAAATGATCAATTTTGGAGGTCGTTTTGCGATCAACTACGCGACCGCATAATCGTTTTATGGGCTGCACTTCCGTCGCAGAGTTGGCATGAAGAAATTCGGAGGGTGATTCTGCGATCCATTTCGTGGCCGCAGAAATGGTCTGCGGACCGCAGACAGATTCAGAGCAACCTAGTTTTTGGCATCACTTTTTGCGGCCCATTTTGCGGGCTGCATATCTATTATGCGGTCCACTCTACGATCGCAGATCTGAGTTTAGAGGATCCATTTTCCTATTTTTATAACCGACCCTGTTTTAATAGACAGATTTAAAGGACCATTTTTAAAGAGGAATTCTGCCATTTTAGAGAGAGGTGAGTGTTTTAGAGAGAGCGAGGAGGAAGCCTCAAGTGCTTGGTTCACCAATCTTTGCTCAAGTCTTGAAGAATTCAGAAGAAAAACTCACAAGGTCTTCATCCAAGAGGTAAGGTTCCATACTCTAGTCTTCAATTTCGAGTTTAGGGTAGAAGATGGATAATGGGGAGTGTGATTCTTAGGTGTGGGGGTGTTATCTATGCATGCATTTACCCACAAAGTTGTGGGAAGGTTGTTGAGCTCAAAAGGGTAGATGTTGAGTTGTGGGATGAAGGAATCCACCATAGGAGGACCTTGAAATCATAATGCCCACCTAGTGTTTGATAAAATGCTCAAAGGAGCTTAACCCCCCGAGTATCTTCCTAATTACGGTTCTATTTTGTTATGTTTCTAAATAGATTGAGGTTGCTAGGATTTTCAGATGAATGTAGAACTTAAGGGAGCTCAAAGCGAGGTATGGTGGCTAAACTCCTCTTGTAGAATCGCAGCTCATGATGTCCTAGTAAGTTGTAGTAATGATTGGCTCAAGCTCTTATGTCTCATGTTCCGAGTTGTTCCTTATAAATTTGACTATTCCGAAAAAACTTTGTGTCGAAAGATATATGTTCAAAATGTATTCCGAATGCTCTCATCATATTGTGCTATCCTTCAAAATGTTATTCAAATGTGACCATGTGTTAAAATATTTTGAATTTCAATTATGTCTCAATTGCTTTATATTATGTCAAATTGTGGAAGAAAGCTCAATGTGCCTAAGACTCTTATTTGCTCATATGTGTACTAAAAGGCGTGATTAGAGATGCTTTGTTTTTTATAATCCATGATGATGTTTGAAAGTGAAAGGGGCGAACATGAAATATGAAATACGGCCGACGTGCCAAGAATGATATTACATTTGTGGCCACTAGTGCCAATGGAATGAAAAGATGAGTAAAAGACTATGAAATGAGCTGAAAGTCCTTTATATAATAATCATTTGGGAATATCGTTAGTCACCGAGGAAGGGTAGGTTGAAATAACCTAACCCCGAAACTACACGTGCCGGTGTAGTAGTGGATTGTGATTATTCCCCTTATTTGGGATGAGATTGATGTATTATTCCCCTTAAATGGGATGAGATGATTTCTAGAAAAGGGTGATGTCGATCCACATAGCATTGTGGTGAGATGGCCTAGCCAATCTGGTCGAGATCGGACGCCATGCCGCACACATGGTGGTGATTGTGCTTGAGATTATGATTGAGATAGTGATTGATATTGTGATTGTGATTGTGATTGGATGTCATTGGGTGAGACGGCCTTGCCGATTGGGCCGTGATAAGATTCCGTGCTAAAGACACGGTGGTATATTGGTTCTAAAGATATCCCTACCTAAAATACGGAAATTTACTTGAAATCTTATCTTGCTCCTTACTTGATGTCTTGGTATTGTTTGAGGCTCCCATTGATTTTATGATCGTTCTTCCTTGTTTTATTACTTGTTCTATTGAGAGGGTGTTTAGTCATTCATACTAGTACTGTTCCACATGTACTCCCTTTTGCCGGGGGTGCTGCATCTTTAAAGGATGTAGGTGGTTCCACAGCAGAGGGTATTGATTAGTGATAGCAGTACACCTTCTTCCAAGCTTACTTGGTGAGCCCCACTTCATTTCAGGGTCGTGTATCTTTTGTTCCTTGCGTTTTATGTTTTGAGGTATAGCCGGGGCCTTGTTGCCGGCACAATCATAGTACCCTTTTGTATCTACTATAGGCTCTGTAGACATAGCGTGGGTTGTATGTTGGTGTTAGAAAAGTCAACACCAACACCAAACTATGAAAGTGTATGTATTTTGAGACTTATTAATGACGTAACTAATGATAATGAATTGAGGTTTTTTACGTGATCCACCTTATTGACTAATTAATGAAATAGATCTCTTTATTCGTGGGTGAGTTCAGGTAGAAGGTATTATACAGGATTGCTCGGTCGGGTCATCTCGGTGGAGCGCAGGTCGCGCTCCCCGAGGTCGGCGTGTGACAAACATGGTATCAGAGCCTAAGGTATTGAAGTGTCGTAGGATGTCTCTGAGCCGTGTCTAGTAGAGTCCTTCTTATTGGTGTGTTTGTTGACCACGTCTACAATTAGGAGGCTAATTGGGCATTTAGGAATAACACCATTCTTTGATGTTCAGATCGTGCGATAGAGCTTATTATAAGACTGTTCCTCCTTCAACTCGTGCATTGCTCTGAGTTTCAGTACATGGTGCTTAGGAAGAAGGCAAGAACTAGCCAAGGAGCCAACGCCACCCCAAGAGTGGCAGTTGATTCTATTCTTGATGATGCGGGTGAGGACCCGAGGGGTGGGGATGTTCCACCAATTACTACACTGCCTTATTCTATTACTCCTACTCAGAATGCACCAATTCCTACACCTACTGGGGGTGCAACGATTCGTCCAATTGATATTGGAGTTCCACCTCCAGCCCCAGTTTCGGGTCTCGGCGTTTCTAAGGGGGACCTTCGGGGAGCCATACAGATGTTTGCTCAGATAGTGGCTTCCCAGTCCCAGAAATTGAATGTTGCACCTACTTCTTGGAGTCAGCTAGGGGATTCTACTAGCTCCAGGGTGAACAAGTTTCTTCAATTAGATCCTCTAGTGTTCTTGGGTACTAATCCCAAGGAGGACCCCCGGGATTTTATTGATAAGATGCACAAATGATTGTCGTTCGTCCCGCCAGAGTGTGGGCAGGGGTATGGCACAACCAGCTAGTACTGTAGCTACTACATCCGCAACACCTCGTCCAGCTCGAGGCACTCCAGAACTCGGAGGTCGTGGTGCACCTAGGGGTGGTGCACAGAGTTCGGGAGGATCCAACCGTTTCTATGCTATGAGGGGTCGCTGGAGTTCAGAGGCCTCTCTAGATGTTTTCGTAGGTATATTGACGGTCCAATCTAATGATGTATATGCCCTTATTGATCCCGGTTCCACTTTGTCATATGTCACGGTGCGTGGTCGGGACATCATGGCCGATCTCATTGAATTGGGGATTGTTGATTCATGTTTTTCCTAGCTTGATTGTCGAACCAGAACCGTTAGGTTTGAATTTCCAAATGAGCCAATTATTAAATGGAAGGGGGATGATGTGGTGCATAAGGGTAGGTTTATTTGTTACCTTAAGGCCGCAAAAATGATCAATAAGGGGTGTATTTACCATTTGGTATGTGCTACGGACATTGATGCTGAGGCACCTACACTTGAGTCTGTGCCAGTGGTTTGTGAATTTTTTGAGGTCTTTCCTTATGAGCTCCCTAGGATCCCACCAGGCAGGGAGATTGATTTTGGGATTGACTTGATGCCAGGCACGCTACCTATATCTATTCCACCCTACAGAATGGCACCGACATAATTGAAGGAGCTAAAGGAGCAGTTGAAGGATTTGTTAGAGAAGGGTTTCATCCAGCTGAGTGTGTCAGCTTGGGGCACATTGCTCCTCTTTGTAAGGAAGAAGGATGAGTCACTGAGGATGTGTATTGACTATCAGCAACTCAATAAGGTCACGATCAAGAATAAGTACACACTGCCAAAGATAGATGATTTGTTTAACTAATTGTAGGCTGCTAAGTACTTCTCGAAAATTGATTTAAGATCCGAGTATCAAGAATTGAAGATCTGGGAGCAGGATATTTCGAAAATAGCTTTCAGGACCCGGTATGGGCACTTTGAGTTTCTGGTGATGTCTTTCTGGCTAACAAATGCTCCGGCAACTTTCATGGATCTTATGAACCGAGTCTTTAATTCTTCACTCCTTTGGGATAGTATTCATTGATGATATACTTGTATATTCACAAAGTAGAGAGGACCACGTCGATCATCTTAGGGCAGTTCTGCATACTTTATATCAGCACAAGTTGTATGCGAAGTTTTCAAGTTATGAATTTTGGCTTGAATCCGTCACATTCTTAGGCCATGTCGTCTCCCGAGAAGGAATTAAGGTTGACCCACAGATGATTACAGCGCTGAAGAATTGGCCTTGACCTACAACTCCAACAGAGATTCGTATTTTCTTGGGCTTAGCTGGGTATTATAGGAAGTTTGTGGAGGGGTTCTCTACTCTTACCTCTCCGTTGACTAAATTGACGCAGAAGGCAGTTAAGTTCCAATGATCAGATGCTTATGAAAGGAGCTTCCAAGAGGTGAAATCAAGATTGACTACGGCACCGGTATTGACCCTATCGAGGATATGGATGGGTTTGTGGTATATTGCGATGCTTCAAGGATCGGACATGGGTGTGTATTGATGTAACATGGCAAAGTGATCGCATATGCCTCTAGGAAACTCAAGAATCTTGAGAAGAACTATCTAACACATGACTTAGAGCTTGCGGCGCTGGTATTTGCATTGAAGATTTGGCTTCATTATTTGTATGGGGCCCATGTGGATATATCACTGTTAACGGTCAATTTTGAACCTCTCTTTTAAAATTAATTTATTCACGCTTAACAATTTACAATAAATACTTTAAAAGTATTTTTCTATAATGAATATCTATTTTTATATATTAATTAAGTATTAGTATCATAAATAATCACATAGTACTGATATTAATGTATTTACTATTATAAAAATAACTTTTGTATATGCATTATATAGGTTTTATAATTTTACAAAATTACTTTTTAATTTCCAATGAATTAGGTTATTACATTAATATTTTTAAATTAGTGTTATAATTCTAATATGTATTTATAGATAATTAATTAAAATATTTAGTAACATATAGTAAGTATAATTTCACCGCATTTTTATTGAAAATTTTAAGTTTATTTAAATTGATTTTAAAAGAGTTAAAGACTAAAAGGCTACAATTGTAATTCTTGAATCAAATGTAATTTGGCCATCTTTCAAATTAATTTTGGACCAAATACAAGCCCGTATCCGAAAATACCCAACCCAAAAAATCCTCTCGATCTCTGTTGGAAAATCCTTGCCATTTCTTCTCAACCAATCAAGACTTGCCACGTCACCCGTCTCCCACACTCACAATACAAACACAGATCATCCGGGCCATCCATTTCTTAGATCAACGGTCCACAATTTTAACTCCATTTCCTCTTTAATTTTAAAAACCTTATAATACTTAATCCTCATCGTTGGATCAGTAATATCTAACAGACACTAAAACCCCCCATAAAAATTGTAAAAAATCCATAAATATCAGGACCGTTGATCCAAAAGATCAACAGCCTAAATCAAATCTCTCAACCATAACTCAGAGATGACCAACCCCATCTCCCAAAACTCTAATCATTTCCCCTTTGAACCGCCGTCCTTCTTTCGCTTTCTTCTCTCTTCTCTCGTCTGCCCTAAACTGCATCAATCAACAGACCTTGCAAAATTTAGTGCAAGGTCGTAAAATCAATCTCAAATCATCTCGTTTGCCTCCCATATCCACGATTCTCGCTGAATTTTTGCCTATTTCATCACCAAAAATAAAAACTCCCAAACCCAAACCCTAAGCCAGTCTTGATTAAAAAAACCCTAAACCAAAAAAAAAACCAACGCCAAGAAAACCAATTCTAGAGAGAGAAGCTCTGGAGATAGGCGACTTGCGAAGAAACAGTCGCGATTGACCAAAATCGAGTGGAAATTGAGTAAGTACAAAATTGAGTCAGTAATTTCTTTGAATTAACTGACCAATAGGGTATTTATTAGTACACTCAAGCCAAACAGAGCCCATTTCCTCTTAGAAAATAACGATGAGTTAGAGAGAAGGAGTCTGGCGATAGAGGCGATTTCCGTCGCCCACTGCGTCGGAGGCCCTATGGCGGCGCCGGTGAGCTCGAATCCGGCCGGCGAAGCTACCCCATCAACTTCCCAACCACCCCCAGTAGCTGCGAACAACCAGCCGAAGGATTACACTAAAATCCTTCGACCACCCACTGAAAAAATTTCGAAATTGGAGCTATGCCCAGTTAGTGTTGAACATGGTGAACCCACTATAGAATTCACCATGGATGAAGTCAATGGCTTTACGAGGGAAGAAGGACTACATCATGCTGTAATCATGAAATTTTCCTACGGAAGGCCAGACCTCCAATTGATTCGAAGAATTTTCCAGTTGTAATTTGATATTCAAGGTGGATTTAACGTTGGGCAACTGGATTATC
>MCJB01014843.1:13324-31179 GCA_002018475.1 Nicotiana obtusifolia
CGCCTGCCACGAGATATTGTGATTGTAGTGACATGAATAGGTGGAGAGACCGTAGCCGGTGCCACGCTTGTCATAGGATAAATTGTGTTTTATATTGAAATGATTGTGTAGTTTCATTAATTTAATATTGAATTACGTATGTTTATTGCTTCCTTATCCGTTTATTTGTCCATGTTTAGTTGCTAATTGTAGTAGTGTATAGGTATATGTATATATGTTATGCTTGACAGGTTTATCTGGAGTCCGGTCTAGCCTCGTCACTACCTCGCCGAGGTTAGGCCAGGCACTTACCAGCACATGGGGTCGGTTGTGCTGATACTACACTCTGCACTTTTGTGCAGATACCGGCGCAGCAGGTGTCGGACAGTAAGTAGACAGACTTCCAGTTTTTGGCGCGACTTCTCAGGCGACTCAAGGTAGGACTGCAGCCGTTCGCAGCTCTTGACGTCATCTGTCCATATTTTGTATCTATTTCCATGAAGTTCGGAAATAGTACTTTTGATATTTCTTTCAAGACCTTTGTATGTAGAAAATCTTAGACTGTCTGTGAACACTGTGACACCAGTTCTTGGGGTAGTTTGTAAAGGACGGATTATACAGATATTAATGTTCTCCGCGTTTTGTTATTTACTTATGTTGTAATTCACGATTGACTAATTATGCATGCTCACGTAATTAACGAAAGTAATTATCGGCTGGCCTAGCTCTCATTAGTAGGCGCCATCACGACTCCCGAGGGAGGGAGATTTGGGGTCGTGACAGGGAAGAACAAGTGGAAGTGGAAGAGGTAGAGGTAATATCCTCGCTCAAATTGGAAATCAGAGATTAATATCTGCCAATATTGCTAATACTGCAGAAAGTTCTAGCTCAGTGAGCAATAATAATAATTCATTATATAATGAATTTCTGGAATATATGAGAACCAGACAACAGGAGCAGGGTAATAACCCACCTTTACCGCCTTCATATTCTACAGCTTTGATGGAACAAGAAAATGAAGGAAATGAGGCTTATAGCCAAAATCCTCATAAAGAATTAATAATTCTTTTGGAAAAATTAGATCTGAGGTGGAAAGATAATCCTTGGCAAATAATGTCAAGATATTTGGATACAGCATCATATGCTACACCTTCTTATAAATATAGGATGAATTATGAACTGCTTCTGAAATCAACAGAAACAGTTGAATTAAACCATTTTTTCCCATCTACAACTAAAAAAGTTTATAACTTTTCTAAGATCATAATCAAGCGTATAATTCCTGCTGATGAATGGGGAATTATTACTTTAAAGGAAAGGGATCATATCCATCCAGAGCAGAAAATTGCTATTAAAAATAATTATTGGGATTATATCCAAAGTTTTTATAATACTTTCAATTATGAAAATCCTAATAGGAAACATTCTTGGTTTATCAAACTTTGTGATAATATATTTAGCCAAGAATTACCAAATTGGTTTTGTGAATGGTGGACAGTATTTGGACCATCTATTGATATTTTACCTGAAAATTATAAGAGTTTATATATTCAATGGGTAGAAGTATCTCCCAAAATTATTAGTTTACAAAAAGATAAATTTTCTTTGAAGGAATTGCAGTAATGTATTTCTTTATAGAATTTTCTATTCCATGGATTATGAAATGGGATATAGAAGTCAGTAATACTGATAAAGGATTTCCCTGTATTAATAGAATTTTTTATACAAAGTTTTGGAGCAGAATGCTCAGTATTAACAAAGAAACAGGGCAATTATATGGCCAACAAACTATTGATAATATCAATAAAGCCCTTAAAAAATATAGTTCGGGCAAAAATGTTGTTGAAGAAGAAATTAGTCCTTTAATTTATATTACAAGGAAGATTCAAATGAAGAAAGTATCTGTATCAAAAGATGATCTTATGGCTGAATATTTAGCAGAAGTCAGAAAGGACTTTGCTAAGAGATTTGATACAGAAATGCCTGATGATATGTCAATTACATCAACAAGCAGAAATACTGATGAAGAGATTGGAGATAATAATTCTCAAGAAGAGAATACAGAAAATGTTCATCTTGAACAGTTAGAAGAATTTCTGAAGAAATTGAAGGAAACAGCAAAGGAAGAATCTTCCTCAACACCCGCACCAGACAAGGAAAAGAAATGAGTTGATTGAAGACCCCACATCAGAATCATTGGGTAATAAAACAAATCAGCTTTAATAAAGCAGAAAGCCCACTAGATAAAGTTGTCGGCCAAGGAATCTACTTTTATAAAGTAGATTGTCGTTTCTACTTTTTACTTTTTATAAGGAATCTACTTTTATAAAGTAGATTGTCGTTTCTACTTTTTACTTTTTATCTTATCGGCCATGTTTGTAATTATTGTGTTGGCCAATTTACTGTTTTCTTTTTGACTTTTGTCTAACCGATCCATTATATAAGGATCACTTCGGTTTTAAGAGAAGGCAGGCTTTTGCCTAAGCTTTTCTTTAGGCTCTCTTTAGTTTTCTCTCTCTAAAATCTCTCAGTTGTAAAATCTTTTGTAAAGTTTCATATCAATAAGTAAAACAACCACTTGGTTACAAAAGCAGCGGTCTCAGGTACTTTTAATTTTATTTTCTGTTTTTACTTTTCCTTATTTTGAGAATTTAGCCTAAATGATAGGCTAAATATATGTGTTAAACTTAGGATTCTTGAACTATTCTTGAAGCATGCTTTAGTATTAATTTGATTACTGTTTCAATTCCGATGTTGCTTAGGTTAAAGGTTTAAACCCAGGCAGTTCTAAGTTGGAAATTAAGCCCTGTTTATGGCAACATAAACAGTGTCCTCTGCAGAACCCGTTTTTAGCCAATGTGGGCGTTGTAGAGGGTTAGCATGTGAGGGCGTGGTTTAGGGCTTACTAATTGATTTAGAATCTTGACAGGGTTTGTACCTTAGTAATCCTCCCTGTAGCTTCATCGAAGCGATCCTGTAGTCCAGTATACTTGGGAATGTTGGGCATTCGAAACTTCTTCAGGATCGGCTTTGGTGCCGCGTCAGGGAAGGGCTTCTGGATAAATATTTTGGAGTCCGGTCCCTTTAATATCGGAGGTACTCCCGGGATTTGATCGACCCTGGAGTTGTATGTTTCCACCTTCTTGTCATTGGCCTCAATCTTTTTCTCGCTTGACTCCACCCGTTTTGTTAATGCTTCGAGTATATTCAATACCTCTAAAGTTTCTCCGGCTCGGCTTCACCCGGTCTCGCGGCAATTTCTTCGTCTCTCCGAGTATTTTTGTTGCGACCTGGAAATCCCACCCTCGAGACCGTAATGGCACCTAAAATTACACTTGCTAGGCAAGCCAACGTTAAAACAACTTATCCATTTTTAATAGTTCAAATTAAATAATAATAAAGAAACCAAAATAACTGAAATAAATTCTAACGTAAAGTACGGAAAAATATTACAACTGAAATATCTAATACAGCCCCGAATCTGGTATCACAAGTGCACGAGCTACGAGAATACTATAGATAAAGGTCTAAACAAAAGTAAAGTTGTATGAAAGAAAAATACATAGCTAAGATAAAGGAGGAGGGGACTTCAGGGCTGTGAACACCGAACAGCTGTACCTCAAGTCTCCACACTGATAGTCAACCTGAGCAATCTACTGACCGCCACTGAGACCGACTCCAAAACTTGCATACGAAGTGCAGAGTGTAGTATGAGTACAACCGACCCCATGTACTCTGTAAGTGTCGAGCCTAACCTCGACGAAGTAGTGACGAGGCTAAGGTGGGTCACTTACAATATAACCAGTACGCAACATAAAATAATGACAGAAACAGAAAATACGGAAACGAAATAAGGCAATTAACTCATGAAAATAACTCAATCTTCGAAGAAAAACCAGTAAATGCCAGAAATACAATCCTTAGATTCTCGTAGGGAAGTACCGAAGCCAACACAACACAATAAGGAATAGAAACACATAAACTCTTGCGGCGCACAACCCGATCCCAACATACAACACTATCCTCCCTTATTTCACCATATATATATCAATAATAATAAGTAAATATATGTTGTGGCGGCGCAAACCGATCCCACCATATAGTCAGAATCAATATCGTAATCATCCTTATTTCACCATATCAATCCATCCTTATTTCACATGTTGTGGCGCGCAACCCGATCCTACCATATCAATATAAATTCACCCTTATTTCACCATATCATTCCACCCTTATTCTACCTGTTGTGGCGCGCAACCCGATCCCCCCATATCAATATAAATAAATCAATGAGTGCAATCAATTTAACAACTTCAACATAAGAATTTCTACGATTAACGAATATGAAGCAGAACCAGAAAGGAAGTCTCGTGCCAAATTGGGAAATCACTATAATTAATATTAAGCAGGAAGACAAGTCAGGTAAATGACAATTAAAGGGTGCAAGTAAGTCAATTAAGGAAGTAACAGTCAATCATGGAAGCATGGGAGAATCTAACATCTTTAACACTAGAATAATAATTGACAAGTAGCAAGTAAAGGTAGGAAAGCATTTAAAGCATGTAACAGCTAAGACATGGAAGGAAACAATTAATGAAATAAGGAAAGCAGGGAAACAAGTATTTTGGTGGCGTATATACACTCGTCACCTTGCATATACGCCACTACACATGAATTTCACATAGCACAAGCTCCAGGGTTCCTAATTCCCTCAAATCAAGGTTAAACCCAACACTTACCTCGCTCCGCAATTCACTCAAAATTCAATCACGGTCTTGCCTTTCAAACAATCCTCCAAACCAAACCAAATCTAACAAATTATTAACCAAACGATTCAAATTAAGTTTTAGATACTACTTACGAATGAAAGAGGTTCAATTTAGATCATTATTAAAAAAGTCAACAAAAGTCAACCTCAGGCTCGCTTGTTCAAAACTCGATGTTCAGACCAGAATCCGATTACCCATTCACCCCCCGATCCCGGTTATGCAATTCAATTCAAAATCCGACCTCAATTCGAGGTCTAAATCCCAATTTTACAAAAATCCCTAATTCTACCCAAATCTCTAATTTCTACCATTGAAATCCTAGATTTAAGGTTGAAATCTTATAAAATGTAATGAGTAATTGAAAGAAAGTAGGTTAGAGTCACTTACCAATGAATTTAGAAAGAAAAGCTCTTGGGAAAATCGCCTCTAAGGTATTTAGGGTTGAGAATCTGAAAGAATGAGCTAAAATCTCGTCTTTCTCAGCTTTTGACCAGGCGTGGATGTCGCAATTGGGACCCGGGGTTTGCAGTTGCGAACCCCGCAAATGTGAAGGTTTCACACCTCTGTTTCCATCGCAAATGCGAACAATTTGTTCGTAATTGCGAACATGATACTATCGCAAATACGACCGAAATCTCGCAAATGCGAGAACCCCAGTCCCAGCCCATGCTCACAAATGCGAAGTGTCCTTCGCAAAAGTGAGGCTGGCAATTGTGAGTTCTGCTGTCCAGCACCAGATGAAACTTGCACCAGCTATGATTCTAAGTCCAAAACCACTCCAAAGCCTATCCGAAACTCACCCGAGCCCTCGGGGATCGAAACCAAACATGCACACAAGTCCAAAAATATCATACAAACTCGCTCGCGCGATCAAACCACCAAAATAACACCTAGAACTACGAATCGGACACCAAAACGATGAAATTTTCAATGAAATTTAAGTACTTTAATATTTCAACCGGACGTCCGAATTACGTCAAATCAACTCCGTTTTGCACCAAATTTTGCAGACAAGTCATAAATACAGCAATGAACCTATACCAAGTTCCGAAACTAAAATTTGGAAGCGGTAGCAATAAAGTCAAACTACGGTCAAACTTATTAATTCTTTAAATCTTTAAGCTTCTAGTTTTCAATAAATTATGTATCGCAGAGTGGAACAGAGAAATTGGGTAAACTTTACGTCGAAAATGCGTCGAGAATGCGAACCGCATTTCAGGTATGCGGACCGCAAATCTGACAGTATGATCGCAGAGTGAGACAGAGTTTTGGCTCAAATGTTGTGTCAGAAATGCAGACCGCATATGGGTTTTGCGACCAGAATGCGATCGCATTCTGGCATCTGACATTTTATTTCCGTTCCGATTTTTGACCCACTATAAATAGGGACCCATAATCCTAACATGCAAAAAACCCTCTTATTTTCGACACTTCCTCTGTAAAACTCACCAAACCACCTTCAAACCCTAGCAAATAAACTTTAAATCACCTTGTAAACAACCCCAGGTTCCATGAAAAACACCTCCATCACATAACTATCAACCTCCAATTACCAACCCAGCTCTCCCCGTCTAAACCCATCAAAACCCAGCTGGAAAATCATTAAAAATAGTCCCCAAATACGCTGAAAAACAACCATGGAATCACACCCTTCAAACCCCAACACCCATTATGAAATTTCCCACTTTCTAACCCCAGAACCCTAGCACAAAATGCTGCCAATTTCGTCATGGAACAGTGCCAAAATTTCAGACGAGTTTGAGGCTCGAAGGCTTGTGGTTTTGATTGTTGCAGAGATTTGAATTTATTGGAAACCTTGAATTTAGAAGCAAAGCAAGGTAAGTGGTTGTTCTAACCTTAGCTCGAGGGATTAGAAATTTTGTCCTAATTGCTAATTTGCTTCTTGTCGAGAACAATGTATAGGTACGGTGACGAGTACCTATATATTGGTGTCGAGCATGACCGTGGGTCGTGTATTGATAGTTGTTATGCAATTATTGTTCTAATTGTTGAATATTATTCGTGACATTGTTGTGATATAAGGGGGAGCGGGTGGCGCGCCTGCCACAAGATATTGTGAAATGAGGGCGGGTGGTACGCCTACCGCATGACTTTCTCATTATAACTGTTCCTCTTAATTAAAGGTTAGTGTATCTTCTATTCGGCATAATTTAGATTGTTAGGTGGACTAATTGAATAAGGAATTGTTACAAGTCAAAAAGGGATTCAGTGTCTAAGTCATGGGTAGTGTTTTAGGAGTTCGTTAGAAGTTTAAAGGATCCAGTGTTACTTTAATAGAGTCGTGTCTAGAGTTAATGAAATAATAATCGGGTTGGGAGGTTAGTTGTAGGATTTTGACTGTAGTTGGGTACTGACATTGATTGAGCTACGTAGGAGTCGAGTTTAGTTTGGTTATAGCTGAATTTCCCCCTGGCCAAGATGATTGTTTTTTCCATTATTTGCTCCCTTGTCGGGAAGTTGTTATGTTGATTTGTTCCCTGGCCGGGACCTCTTGTGATTGTTGTGATTATGAAAGTGGGAGCGGGTGGCACGCCTGCCACGTGATATTATGAAAGTGGGAGCGGGTGGCACGCCTGCCACGAGATATTATGAAAGTGGGAGCGGGTGGCACGCCTGCCACGTGATATTATGAAAGGGGGAGCGGGTGGCACGCCTGCCACGGGAATGTGATATATAAGTGGGAGCGGGTGGCACGCCTGCCACGAGAATGTGATATATAAATGGGAGCGGGTGGCACGCCTGCCACGTGATATTATGAAAGTGGGAGCGGGTGGCACGTCTGCCACGGGAATGTGATATATAAGTGGGAGCGGGTGGCATGCCTGCCACAAGAGGTTACTGTAAGTGGGAACGGGTTGCACGCCTGCAACAAGATGGTTACTGGAGGAAAAAGACTGGATCGTATCACCTTTCATTGTGTTAAAGGCTGAAATGTTGTTTTCTCTCTTACTCTTCGATGATTCCTTTTGTTCTGTTTGACTGTTGTCTCGCTATATGCTTTCATTTCCCCGCTTAAAATTGTCCTTGTATTTTTATCTTCTGCTGTAGATACATATATGTTTATAATTTCACAGATTTATCCGGAGTCTGGTCCTAGCCTCGTCACCACCTCACCGGGTTTAGGCCAGGCACTTACCAGCACATGGGGTCGGTTGTGCTGATACTATACTCTGCACTCTTTGTGCAGATCCCAGTGCCGCAGGCTTCGAACAGTAGGAGGCTTCCAGCCTCGATTTTCAGGCGACCCAAGTAGTTCTGCAGACGTCCGTGGATCTTGGAGTCTCCTGCCCTTTTCTTGTACCTGTTTCTTCTATGTAGTTCAGAAACAGTGTTTTGTTATTTCTTCAGAACCTTATTTGTAGTACTCTTAGACAGTCTGTGAAACTGTGACGCCAGATCTTGGGTAGTTTGTAAGGGATATTGTATTGATGATGTTTTGTAAAGTATGAAATTTAATTCATATCGTTGGTTAATGTTACCATTCTTAGTTGATATTTTTGTGCTGCAAATGAATTCGTAAGTAGAAAAAGGGTAAATAGTCCGGTTGATTGGCTTCCCTAGCTTTCACTAGTAGGCGCCATCACGACTTCCGAGGGTGGAAAATCCGGATCGTGACATTACCCTTACACAATAATCATTCTATTTCTAGTGAAATATGATTGTGGCAGTAATAAACTATGTTTTAGCATGAAGTATCTCTTTTAAATAAGGAAGTAGGTCGATAGATGGGTGACATGAGGACAAAAAGGCTCCTACAGATATAATTCAAGATACACAAGTATATCAATCCAGCATAACCAAAAAACTAAAAATACACTAGTAGCATCATATTACTGCCCTCTATAGAATTTTTCCCAAAAAATGTGTTGTTGTAATGAGCGGGGAGAATTGAAGAACAAGAGGTCTGTTGAATTGCGACGTAGTTGCCGGAATTCGTCCACCGAAAGTCAGCCATGAAAGTAACGCCAGTCGACAAATATTTTTAAGACATGTTAGATGAGGTACTTTCCTTTTTAGTTTGTTCTAAAATAAATGAAATATTTCTAACTTTGGAAATAATCTCTTTATTTTACCCAGTTTACCCTTAATGAGAAGCTTTTCACAAAAATGACATGGTCCCACAAAACTTTTATCCCTTAAGCTTTTAAGACCATAAGTTTCAAAAGTCTTTTTTTTTCTTAAACTCTATGCCGAGTCAAACTACCTCATCTAAATTGAAATGGAGGGAGTATGTTTTTTATGCTTTCTTCTTAATTTTGTAAAGTTTGTGAGGATTTTGTAGATATGGGTAAAGGGTGAGAAGCGAAAGAAATGGTGTGAATATGGTGGTATTTAGACCACCGAAGACGGTGGTCGGTGGCAAAGACAACTACATTCTGTAACAATCTGAATGGTTATTTTAAGCTCTAGCATGTCGTTCGGCGGTTTGAGACCTTGAGTAGCTTCACTTCATGTACTGTGACTTGCACGTGTAGTCGGATTAGATTTTGGGGAAGATTAGAGTTGGTTTGGAAGAATAATTCTCAATTCGAAAGCTTTAAGTTGGAAGAGTTGATCAAGGTTTGAATTTTGAGTAAATGACCTCGGATCGGAGTTTTAATAGTTCCATTAGGTTCGGATGATGATCTTGGACTTAGGCATATGTTCAGATTTAGATTTGGAAGTCCGTAGGTTGATTTGATGCTTTTTAGCAAAAACTGGAAAATTGAACGTTTAGAAGGTTGATAGGTTTGACCGAGAGTTGACTTTATTGATATCGAATCCGGATTATGGTTCTAGGAATTGGTATAGGTCCTTTGTGTCATTTGAGATTTACATGCAAAATTTGAGATCATTCCGGGTTGATTTGGTATGGTTCGACATGAATTTTAGAAGTTTAAAAGTTCATTAGTTCATTAGGCTTGAATTGATGTGCAATTCATGGTTTTTGATATTTTTTGTATTATTTGAGGCCTCGAGTAGATTTGTGTTATGTTTGGTTTTTTTGATTGGACAGGGTCTCGGGACCCTCAGATGTGTTTCGGATATGTTTGGGTTGTGTCGTGCTCTTATTTGATGTTTCGACGTCGTTTACGTAGGTATAAAGGATACTATATTGAGAAAACGACTTTTGATTTGTGATTTCATTAAACCATTATATCCGTATCGTAATTACAGAGTCATAGCAACAGGAATCATTGAATTTTGATATCGCCATGAGAGAGTTATGCCTATTTTCATATCGGGAAAGATTGTTGGTTTCTAGTGCGGACCTTTATTCTTCGCAAGCGCGAGAGAGGATCCGTGAACGCGAAGAAGGATTTCTGATTTTACCGGTCAACAAAAAAAATTTCTCTTCGCGAACGCGAAGAACACAAATCACTTGGACAGTGTTTTAAATGGACAAACCAAGCATTTTAATATTTTAAGCATATCTTGAGTTCTAGAGCTCCGTTTCAGGTAATTTTTGCGGCGTTGTTCTCTTCTAAACAAGGGGTAAATATATGACCTTTATTTTGATGTTTTTTCATGATTATTTTCATTGGTTATCATTTTTATACGCGTTGGGATTGTAAAAATTAGGGTTTTGAGCCCCATAGTTATGAGATGGTAAATCCTTGATTTGAGGGTCAATTCATGGACGAAATTGGATGATCTTAGGAATACATACTATATAAGGTATGGGTAATAATTACTTTAGATATTTTCAAAATCCAGACGCGTGGGCCCAGGGTTTGACTTTATTGACTTTTCTCGAGGAGTCGGGAATTTGTTTCTAATTATTAAATTACGAGTATTGGAGTATAGTTTGATTGGTTTGTATATTGCTTGATTAGTTTTGGATCGTTTGGCATCGGTTTGAGGTGTTAGAAAGGTGTTGGAGCCGATTATCGGATTTCGAAGCGAGGTAAGTCTCATGTCTAACCTTGTGAGGGGTAATTTACCCCGTAGGTGTTATTCTTATTATATGCTACATGTTGTGGGAGATAAAAGATGTATGAGGTGACGAGAGTCCGTGCGTATGCTAGAATTTTTGGTTATGTCCAGGTAGACTTAGATTCGCGCCATGCTTTAACCGTACTATTTGAGTTATCCTTGCCTGCTTAATTACTTTATTTTGCATTACGACCTAAGATTAGACTTGCGTAGAGTAATGGACTCGCTATTTTTGAAATTGGATGAGCTACTTTATTAGCCGTGGAAATTGTTCTTCCCTTACGAATTTCTCCCACGTTGTGCGTATTCATCGCAAATTTTTCCTTAAACTTCATAACTCATATGTATATTCGTGAGTGGGGTCAATGACCCATTAAGTTTCTTATTCTAATGGGATTAGACTGTTCGCCTTGGTAGGATTATGTACCATACTCTTGTGGGATCGGGCCGTTCGCCTCGGCAGGATTATGTACCACACTCTTATGAGATCGGGTTGTTCGCCTCGACAGGATTATGTACCACACTCTTATGGGATCGGGTCCTTCACCTCGACAAAATATTATTGTAATATACTCTTATGGGATCGGGTCGTTCGCCCCGACAGTATCATGTATCATATTTGTAAGGCCCTATTAAAAATAATTCCTAATGATTTAAGATTTTAAAGTGCGCCAGCTGTATTTGAGGATAATGTATTCAAATATTATAGGAGACCTATAGGACAGAATCACATCATGTTAAAATTAAAATATATGTTTAAGGTTTGTTGGAACATACTAAGGAGTTTTGTGGATGGCAAGAATTTATGTGGAATAAGTTGGATACATTAAGTGGAAAGGATGTCTCAATTTGCACAAGATCCTACTTCAAACGCATGCTAATACCAAACTATAAAGACTTAGGAGGTTATCTACCTATCAAATTAAAAGCATTTGAGTCCAGTTTCCAACACATCAAACCGTTTGTCATTTGGATATTTCTACAGAACGTTATGACCACTTTACCGGACCTATGCCATATGCGCAGCCGCGCAAATTAGAGGGTATTCTGCCTTGTGTGCGCGGCCAAGTCATAAATGATATGACGAAACGTATCAAATCAAGTCCGATTAATCGCAATTTTTGCACACAAGTCATAAATGACATGGCTAAGCTACTCCAAGGCTCGGAATCCCAAAAGGACATCGATAATATTAAAATTCACTTCAAGTCAAACTTAAGAATTTCTTAAAGTTTCAAAATACCAACCTTCCTAAGCGCCGAAATGCTCCTGGGTGGTCCGATACTCAATCCCAACATACGCCCAAGTCCGAGATCATCATATGAACCTATTGGAATCTTCAAATCCAAATTTCAAGGTCGTTTACTCAAAAGTCATTCCTTGGTCAATTCTTCTAACTCAAAGCTTCCAAAATTAGAATTTTCTTTCTAAATCAACTCCGAACTGTCCAAAATTAAATTCCGACCACACGTACAAGTCATAATACTTAAAATGAAGCTACTCGCAGCCTCAAACAGCCGAACGATGCGTTAGAGCCTAAAACAACCGAATGGGTCATTACAGATGTCATAGCTACATGGTTTCCCTTGTGTGTGGTTGAAAGTTAAGCAACCTTACAACGACTTTTCCTCCCCACTTCAGGTGGATGTTTCAGATACTGGCAGATATGATAAGCATTTGATTTGAAAGACAAGTTTGTTGTATCTCTAGTTCTCTCATATAAGATGAACTATTGTGAAGAGTTAAGCTGTAAGAATGATAATAATCTCACAAGTGTTCAACTTCTTTTTTCATCCTCATGGGCTTGTGGAATATCTATTACTTGTGTTAGTTAATGTTAAGAGCCTAATGCAACTACATGTGTTTTGAAACCCATATTACATTCAGGGTGCCAGAATATTCTCATTTTGAGTTAAACTGATTCTCCCTACATGTCAAGAGGCGACTAGTGTCACGTACTTTGCTATTTCTCTTTGAGGCCTACTATTGCCAAACAAGGCGCATATGGAATGAAACAATTGTTGTTGTCCTTTTCGTGACTCATAGTCTTCCAAGAATAACTGATGTTAATGTCTTTATCCTCCCGACCATGCCTCCCATATGTCGCATGTCTAAAATGACTCATTTCTTTTAAATCTCATATTCATGAACATGGTCCTTGCATTATCAATGCCTACTAGGCAAGTCTATGCCTCATTTGTCGAATCAACATGTCATCAAAATGATTAACCATGTCAGCACTATTAGTAGTAACCTTCATATCTCTTAGGATATAACCTTCTGAAATTCCCTACTCAGCACATTGATGGATTCTTTAAAATTCCAGCCCAATCTCGGACCTCGTCGTTCCTATTTATAGTAACCTATGGGGGTTGAAGGTTCAAACATGTCAAAGAAGAATCATCATCCCGTGAATAAATATATTAGATAGGAATTATGGTCATATTCATGCTATCACATCTTAGAGTAATTGTTGGAGGTCGCCAAAGGTTTAGTTTGGGTGTTCGGCATAGAGGTTTAGATTTGAAGAAAGTGAATGGGTTATTCTTAATATTTCCTCCATGAGGATGTTATGTGAATTGCTAATAAAGGTAAAGTATGTGTAGTCACATTAGGCCTTATGAAATCTTGAAGGAAATAGGCTATACTATGAGTATGATGTTTCCATCGTTGTCCTCCATATATCCAGTGTTTCATGTGTCTATGTCTAAGAAGGTAGTTGTAAATCATTTGTCTATCTTTCCAGTAGAATCTAGAGAAGGTGAAGTTTATGGATAATCGACTTATGAGGGGTATCTATTTGTCATCCTTGTTAGATAAGTTCGAAAGTTGAGATCGCCTCCGTTAATGCGTTATGACGAATTCTGTGAGTCGAGAAGGTCACCTTGAAGGCCGAAAGTATTGTGGAAAGAAAATTTTCGCTTGATTGTATAACAAATGGTTGTGATTTGAAAGGTACTTTCTATGTGTTATGACTTAAATATGTGAAGCTCATGTCCAGATATCACTCTTGAAAACATAATGCATGTAATGTTGAGATTAGTATTGTTGATATACATTGTGATTCTTTGTCGAGTTGTGGATGTGTTGATAGGGTGGTTTTGGTGATTCTCTGGCAGGTGGTTAGGCCTAATTGCAGGGGAGACTCTGCCGAAATTTCTGGAAATTCAGGGAGCTAGTCAAAAATTTGGAACTAATGGTGTGTGTTATTGCAACTGAGTCACATTGGGTGCTAATGGTGAATTTTGACCCTCATTCGAGGACTAATGATTCTAAGCGGGGGAGAATGTAAGGTCCTGTTAAAAAAAGCCCTAATGATTTAAGATTTTAAAGTGCGTCATCGGTATTTGAGGATAACGTATTCGAGAATTAAATAAGACCTATGGGGTAGGACCACATCATTTTGAAATAAAAATATATGTTTGAGATGTGCTAGAACATACTAAGGAATTTCGTGAATGGCAAGAATTTGAGTGGAACAAGTTGGATACATTAAGTGGAAAGGATGTCTCAATTCGCACAAGATCCTACTTCAAACGCATGTTGATACCAAACTATAAAGATTTAGGAGGTGATCTACCTATCAAATTAAATCCCTTTGAGTCTATTTCTAACGCATCAAACCGTTTGTCATTTGGATATTTCTACTAAAAGTAATGATCATTTTATCGGAGCTATGCCATATGCGCGCCCAGATACGCGGCCGTGCATATTAGAGGGTATTCTACCTTGTCTGCACGGCCAGATGCGTGGTCACTTGCCCAGGTGCATTACCGCGCACGTAGGATCCCATTAAATACCCCCAAGGCCGGGTAGAGAGAGGGGCTAAGTCATCTCTTTGAGCTAAGGCTTGCATATCAAGGGGAAACTGTCTTATACTTCCCTCCCATGAACCAAGGTAATGTTTTTGGAGTATTTTGAGTTGATTACTACTCCTAAACACCTATATTAACTAGGATTAATCTTGAAGATCCATAGATTTCTATTCAAACCCCCAAATTGGTCAAGAACACTACAAGTTCGGACTTTCAAGAGTCTCACTACAAGAGGTATGTCTACCATCTCTAACTAATTTATGGTGATTATTTATGTATGAAATATGTGTTATGACTTATGGGATGATGATTGAAAGCCATAAGTGCCTAACCTAGTTGAGTTGGTGTTGCAGAGATTGTAAGATGGTTTAATTAATGAGATTGATGGTTTGGGCGTGAATTATTGGGCATGCATGTGCTAATGGAAGTTGTGGATGGCCTTGAGACGATTGTAAGGTGAATCATTAGTGTGGAAGGTGGTTGTTAGGTGAATAAATGAGGTTGTAGAAACATGTGCACATTTGATGTTAGATAAAAAGTCTAAACGACAAAGTATAGAAATTTTTACTAATATTGGTCCAATTGAATTATGTTAATGTAGATTGAAATTTTAAGAGTAGTGGGTGGTTTTAGTAGCACTAAAGAGCTCCATCAAGGTATGTTGGTTATACTACTCTCTTAGAATTGAATTCCATGATGTTCCCATAAGTTTCAAGTATGGTTGGCACAAGTTCCTAATTCCTATGTTCCGAGTTATTCCTTATAAACTTGACTATTCCGATGAGCCTTATGTTAAAAGATATATGTTCAAAGTACGGGTTGTGTATTAAAATATTATGGCTTTGAGTTGTGTTTCAAATGAAATCTAGTATGCCTAATTATGTGAGAAAGACTTGATATGCTTAAAACTCTAAATTGCTCATATGTGTACCAAAAGTCTTGATTGGAAATGCGTTGTTGTTGATAATCTATAAAGATGCTCGAAAGTGAAAGAAGTGAGTTGAAGATATAAAGCGTGGCCACCGTGTTAAGAATGAAAGTTATACTTGTGGCTAGAGGTGCCAATGAAATGAGATGATGTGAGAAAATTATGAAATGAGCCTTGATTCAATTGTTCCAAAATTACTTCAAAAGTAGATTTGACTAAAAGCTTATGTCCTCAAGCCATGCCCCAATGTGGCTGTTTTAACAAATGCTATGCTTTGTGAGTATTTTCAATGTGTTTTGCATTTTTACATATTCGTCAGTGAAAATTGTGTATTGCCCTTTTTGGGAAAAAGTATTTCAAGAATAAATAGTTTGTTACTTGTTTATGATTTTAACTTGCGGATCGATTGCATATCATTTTATTCCATTTCTTTGAACGGAATCTATTGTGCTTAAATTCTTCATTTCTAATGAACTTAAAGTTGTGATTTCTGGAATATTATATATGTTGATATTTATGATGATGATACATGAGAGTAAAGAAATGAAAGTGTGAAGTATGAAATACGGCCATTGTGCCATGAAAGAAGAATCATATGTATGGCCAAGAGAGCCAATGAAATAATGATGTTGTAAGTGGTTGAAAGTAGCAATGAGGCTATAAATAGTGTGAAAGGTTATAAGGTAAATGCAATTATTTTTCCGTTTCCCTTGTATGAAAATCAAAAATGTTTTTAATTTTGGAGTATCGTTAGTCACGAGGAAGGGTAGTTGACATAACCTAACCCCAGAATACACCTCCACCCACATACATCGGCAGGGCCGTTTCGTGTAGAGATTGTGATTGTGAATACACCTTCACCACATACATTGGGGTGAGGCGGCAGGGCCGCCTTGTGTAGAGATTGTGATTGTGAATACACCTCCACCCACATACATTGGGGTGAGGCGGCAGGGCCACTTTGTGTAGAGATTGTAATTGTGAATACACCTCCACCCACATACATTGGGGTGAGGCGGCAGGGCCGCTTTATGTAGAGATTGTGGTATTGAAATTACACCTCCACCCATACAAATTGGGGTGAGGCGGCTCGGTCGCTTTGTGTAGAGGTTGTTACAAGGGATCTCCCAACCAAAAATAATACTATCTTTGTATTTTGGAAATTATTATGTTTAACTTGGCATTTGGATATCATTGATATTTGATTGTTGTTTCCATGGTTTTTCCCTTTCTTACATTGGCATTCTATTTTGAAAGAGGCCAGTTGGCTTTACATACTAGTACTATTCCATATGTATTAACGTCCTTTTTGCCAGGGGCGCTGTATCTTCAATGGATGGAGGTGGTTCATCAGCAGGCAGCTTTGGTCCTCGTTGGTAGTCATTCTCTATTCAATAGCTTTTGTTGAGCCCTACTCTATTGCGGGCCTGATGTCATTTGATGTTGTACATTGTGTTTTGAGGTATAGTCGGGGCCTTGTTGCCGGCACTTCATACTACTCTTCTGTTATACTTAGAGGCTTTGTAGACAAGTTGTGGGTGGTATTTGATGTTGGAAACTAAACTAGTAAGTGTTGGTATTGAGAAAACC
Organism: Nicotiana obtusifolia; assembly: GCA_002018475.1. Lineage (NCBI taxonomy): Eukaryota > Viridiplantae > Streptophyta > Magnoliopsida > Solanales > Solanaceae > Nicotiana > Nicotiana obtusifolia. The sequence goes on from MCJB01014843.1 coordinate 30,343, forward strand.
TGTTTTTTATCATATCTATAAACTTGTAATATTTCGGAAATCATAAATGGGAAATATAATATGGAATTCTTGACTCTTCTCATGTTTATCACTTGTACTGATTATTATGTTGTTAACGGGCAAGGTTAGGTAGAAGGCATCTAGCATGCTTGCTCGGTCGGGTCACTCGGTTGAGTGTAGGTCGCGCTCCCCGTGTTCAGGGCGTGACAAACTTGGTATTAGAGCCTACGGTTTTAAAGTGTCCCAGGATGTCCCAAAGTCGTGTCTAGTAGAGTCCTTCTTATAGGTGTGTTGTCGACCACATCTATGATTAGGAGGCTACTTGGGCATTTAGGAATTTCACCCTTCTTTGATACTCCAAATCGTGCGATAAAGCTCAAGATAGGAAGTTAATTTCCTCATCATGTCTCATTTTCCATATGAGTAACCGACGAGTTCGAGACAACGAGGAGAGATTGAAAAAACCAGTTGCTAGGGGAGCTGTCCTTGTTCCCATCAATGTATCGCGCCACCGGATCATTTGGTGAGAGTACCTAAGAAATGAACGAGGATTGTTGGCACCAATAAGCCAGAATGTTTGAAATGTAAGAAGCGCCACTCAGGTTCATGTTGTATGACTCTTGAAATACGTTATGGTTGTGGAAAGAGGGGGCACAAGAAGATCAAATGCCCTAGGTTGGGTACACCCATCCCGGTTTGCCCGACATGCAGGAAGGAACATTTGGCGTCGTGTTGTGAGTATGCTTAGAAGCGTGTTAGGGGTCGCACTCTTGGGAAATTCCAAAGGCCCACGCAATAAACTGCTACAGATATTATTATCACTCCCCCCCCCCCCCC
>MCJB01014843.1:31199-72643 GCA_002018475.1 Nicotiana obtusifolia
CCCCCCCCATGAAGGCTTGGAGGAAGGATTAGGGGGATATTTATAATGTATGCAAAACGGGTAAAAGTAAGGTTAGTGGGGCGAGTCAGCTTAGTGGACCTCATACCCATTGCGTGAAATGGAGGAGATGTTATTCGGGGGTATGCCACTATGGTACCAATGTATGTATGGATGTAGATTCGAGGGGCATCAGTTAAGGTACTGTCCTGTCAACCTAAAATCATCAAGTAAGTCACTCCTTAGTACATTATCATGAACACGCATAATTTTTCCTTGTTATATATGTACATCCATATTGAAGAGCCTTCATAAACACGGTCTTAACAAGACGTTGAATCACAAAATATTTCATGCACCTACTCTTTGAATGAGAGTATTCGTGAAGCCTCTTAATCACAATTCTCTTATTTATGACCACTTGAGGAATTGAGTTCTATAATTATGTTCTTGAATTGAGTTATAACTCTAGGATTAATACTTCCCACTTGCTTTCCTAAATTCTCAACTAGGGACTATACCTGATGAATTTCTTACAAGAACCTTTTGATTCAAATGGATAACATCTGCTCACTTGTGCTTATGCATGCACAGTCATAAAGTTTACCTATGTGGTGTCAAATCCAATGTATAGTGGCCTATTGTTGAGATCCTTCTTGACCCACTCTTTTTCTCTCTGATGCATGTGGCTCCTATGGTTTGAATAATCACTTTACTCCTTTGTGAATATCAAATCCAATGAATCCTTTTCACTGTCTAGTAACATGAGAGCATGTCTCAGCGTCTATCATATGTGTACATGTCAATTGAAAGGGGGTCACTTGTCCGCATAAAAGTTTCTGGGAAGTTTGAGATTTTCACAAATTCGTCACGGGTAGATGTTTTGTATGCCCATCTCAATATGACTTTCATGTCCACTTAGATCATTCCGCAGTAAGTAGATCACTTTGTTCCTAGTATTGTAGTTGCCCATGAAGTGGCCTGGTATCATAGCTTGAAAGTTATTATGGCGGAAATGTGTCTAGCTCGTAGCAAAGTGTTCATTCTCTCTAACCAATACATGATTTCATCCCAACCTTAAGATTTTGTCACGACCCAAAATCCTCTATAGGTCGTGATGGCGCCTAACGCCGCCGTCAGGCAAGCAAACGTTGATTTATCAATTTAGTTACTCGTTTTAGTATCTTGAAATCATAATTTCCTTAATTATACAATATAAAATATAATTTTTCAGAGTAAATAAAAATATCTACATGAACCTCAATAAGGAATAACCCGAAGGAGCCCAAAAACCCGGTGTCACAATTGTATGAGCATTTTCTAAAGAGTACAATAATATTACAACAGTTGTCCCGAATGTAATAAGACAGAATAAATTAAATAGTACAATAGAGACTCGGTGGACTGTGATGTATAGCCTGGAATGCAGCTCACATGAAGTCTCCCCAACAGGTGCGCCTACGCGCCAAGGGGGTCATCAATGAACCTGTCATGATCCTGCATATTTAGTGCAGAAGTGCAGCATGAGTACGTAAATCAATGCATACCCAGTAAGTATCTGGCCTAACCGCGGAGAAGTAGTGATGAGGGGTTGACATCGACACCTACTAAAGGTCCAATAAAATAATATAATAAAACATGAGCAGATATAAAGCATACGGCAACGATGGGGTAAATCTGCAAGTTACATAATCTTCCAATTACTTCTTTTAAAGCAAGAATTTCTAAATATTGTATTCTGCCATATCAGCTCAGGAAATGTCAAGTTCCATCATCAAATAAACTCGGAGTACCATAAAAGAAATGTCGAGCATCAGTAGAGAGGTTAACTCGTGAATGTTCGGTCTACAAGCGATATAACGCACGATTCTGCCGAGGTCGTTCGGCCCGATCCGGAATAATGTGTACACTGCCGAGGGTCAAGCGGCACGAACCATAGATGCATCTATATACTGCCGAGGCATTTGGCCCGATCCACAAGGAAGGAAGTTACTGAATTACGAGACATGTGTTTACAACACCGTACATGAGTACGAAACGGATATAATCTTTACCGTTTCTCAAATAACTCGCCCACAACTCAAAGTATTAAGGCGTGGCCTAGTATACGTATAATTATTTCTAAATCAATTTTATTTATAACTTCAATTAATTAATGTCAGCAACATAAGTTCAAATAAATCAAATATTACAGGATAAGATCCTAAGTCTACCCGGACATAAACATGCTATAGCTACGTGCGGACTCTCGTCACCTCGTGTGTACAAAGCACCCACAACTAGTTGCACATAACAATAAATATCATCTAGGGGTAGTTTCCTTCTCACAAAGTTAGACAGGAGACTTACCTCACTCCGAAGTTCCATAACCGGCCCCAAAGCCTCTCTAACACCTCAAACCAATGCCCGTCGATCTAAAACTATTCAACAAATGTTCAAACCCATCAGAATATATTTTAATACCCATAATTAATCATTTTAAACAATTCCCAACTTCAGTCGAAAAGTTCATAAAATCAACCCTCGGGCCCACATGCCCGGATTCCGAAGATTTTCGAAGATAGACTTTACCCATAACACCACGAACTAAAATATATAACTTATTCCAAATTCCATGTACAATTTCGTGGTCAAATTCCAAAAATACCAAACCCTAGGTTTTCTACCAAAAACTCACAATTTCTACTAATTTACATGTTTAAATCCATATACAAACTATGTATTTAACTTGTAATAGGTGGGAATCACTTACCTTATGTTGCTTGATGAAAATCTCCCCTTGAAGCTCTCCAAAAATCGCCCCAACCAAGAAAAAATGAGAGAACATGGGCCAAATCCCATTTTTAAAAGAACCTTCTACCCAAACGATTTTTCGCATCTGCGGTCCACTAGCCGCACCTACGGCTCCGCACCTGCGGAAAATCCATCACAGGTGCGGTTCCCTCCGAGCCAAGCGAAATTCTCTTCTGCGGACAACATTTCACTTCTGCGCTACCGCTTCTACGGCAAACCACGCGTTATGCGTTCCCGCATGTGCGGATACCCCTCCGCTTCTGCAACCAGGCTGCCCCTCTCGTTTTTCGCTTTTGCGGAGCTCCCCTCGCATATGTGGGCTCGTAAATACGGTAATAGACTCGCATCTGCGACCATCCCAGCTAGTCCAAAGGTCACTTCTGCGGCAACAGTGCCGCTTCTACGGCTCCACACCTGCGACCAAAATCTCGCAGGTGCGGTTACACCAAAAGCTGCCACCAGCCTTTTCATAAGGCCAAAATCAATCTGTTAACCATCTAGAATCCACCCGAGGCCCCCGGGACCTTAACCAAATATACCAACACATCTAAAAGTACAATACGAACTTAGTCAAAGTTTTAAATTATGTCAAACAACATTAAAATCATGAATCGCACCTCGAATCAAACTTATAAATTTCCAAATTTTCAAATTCTATATCTTGTGCCGATACGTATCAAATCAAGTCCGATTGACCTCAAATTTTACTCACAATTCATAAATGACATAGCGAATCTATTTCAAGGCTCGGAATCCCAAACGGACATTGATAACATTAAAATCCACTTCAAGTCAAACTTAAGAATTTCTTAAACTTTCAAAATACTAACCTTCCATAATAAGCGTCGAAATGCTCTCGAGTGATCCGATACTCTACCCGAACATCTCCCAAGTACAAAATCATCATACGAACCTATTTGAACCTTCAAATCCCGATTCCAAGGTCGTTTACTCAAAAGTCATTCCTTGGTCAATTCTTCCAACTCAAAGCTTCCGAAATTAGAATTTTCTTTCCAAATCAACTCCGAAATTAAATTTCGAGCACTCGTACAAGTCATAATACCTTAAGTGAAGCTACTCAAAGCCTCAAATAGACGAACGACATGCTAGAGCCTAAAACGACCAGTTGGGTCGTTACAAATGTTATAGCTACATGGTTTCCCTTGTGTGTGGTTGAAAGTTAAGCAGCCTTGCAACGACTTTTCCTCCCTACTTCAGGTGGATGTTTCAGATACTGGCACATATGATGAGCATATTGATTTGAAAGACAAGTTTGTTGTATCTTTATTCCTCTCATATAGGATCAACTATCGTGAAGGGTTAAGCTGTCAGAATGATAATAATCTCACAAGTGTTCAACTTCTTTTTTCATCCTCATGGGCATGTGGAATATCTATTCCTTGTGTTAGTTAATGTTAAGAACGTAATGCAACTACATGAACTTTGAAACCCATGTCACATTCAAGGTGCCAGAATATTCTCATTTCGAGTTAAACTGAGTTTCCCTACATTCCAAGAGGCGGCTGGTGTCACGTACTTGGCTATTTCTCTTTGAGGCCTACTATTGCCAAACAAGGCACATATCGAATGAAACAATTGTTGTTGTCCTTTTCATGACTCATAGTCTTCCAAGAATAACTAACGCTAATGTCTTTATCCTCGCGGCCATGCCTCCCATATGTCACATATCTAAAATGACTCATTTCTTTTAAATATTAGAATTATGAACATGGTCCCTACATTATCTATGCCTACTAGGCAACTCTATGCCTCATTTGTGGAATCAATGATGTCATCAAAATGATTAACCATGTCAGCACTATTGGTAGTAACCTTCATATCCCTTAGGATATAACCACCCAAAATGCCCTGCTCAACACAATGATGGATTCTTGAAAATTCCAGCCCATTCTCGGACCTCATCGTTCCTATTTATAGTAACCTATGGAGGTTGAAGGTTTAAACATGTCAAAGAAGAAGCATCATCCCATGATCAAATATATTGGATAGAAAATTTTATGGTCATATTCATGCTAGCACGTCTTAGAGTAATTGTTGGAAGTCGCCAAAGGTTTAGTTTGGGTGTTCGGCATAGAGATTTAGAGTTGAATAAAGTGAACAGGTTATTCTCAATTTTTTCTCCATGAGGATGTTATGGGAATTGCTAATAAAGGTAAAGTAGGTGTAGTCACATTAGGCCTTATGAAATCTTGAAGGAAATAGGGGAAACTATGAGTATGATGTTTACCCATCGTTGTCCTCCATGTATCCGGTGGTTCATGTGTCTATGTATAAGAAGGTAGTTGTAAATCCTTTGTCTATCGTTCCGGTGGAAGCTAGAGAAGGTGAAGTTAATGGATAATCGGCTTATGAGGGGTATCTGTTTGTCATCCTTGTTAGATAAGTTCCGAAGTTGAGATTGCCTCCATTAATGTGTTATGGTGAATTCTGTGAGTCGAGAAGGTCACCTTGAAGGCCGAAAGTGTTGTGCAAAGAAAATACTTTCGCTTGATTGTATAGCAAATGGTTGTAAATTTGAAAGGTACTTTCTATGTGTTATGATTTAAATATGTGCAGCTCATGTCCAGATATCACTCTTGATAATATAATGCCTGTAATGTTGAGACTAGTGTTATTGATATACATTGTGATGCTTTGTCGAGTTATGAATGTGTTGATAGGGTGGTTTTGGTGATTCTCTGGCAGGTGGTTAGGCCCAATTGCAGGGGAGACTCTGCCGAAATTTCTGGAAATTTAGGGAGTTAGTCAAAAATTTGGAACTGCTGGTGTATGTTATAGCAACTGAGTCACATTGGGTGCTAATGGAACTACTTGTTTGCACGGCCAGATGCGCGATCACTTTTCCAAGTGCGCGACCGCGCATGTAGGAGCCCATTAAATACCCCCAAGGCCAGGTAAAAAGAGGGGCTAAGTCATTTCTTTTAGCCAGGACTTGCATATCAAGGGGAACCCGTCCTATACTTCCCTCCCATGAACCAAGGTAATGTTTTTGGAGTAGTTTGAGTTGATTACTACTCCTAAACACCTATATTAAAAAGGACTAGTCTTGAAGATCCATAGATTTCTATTCAAACCCCTAAATTGGTCAAGAACACTACAAGTTGGGATTTTCAAGAATCTTACTAAAAGAGGTTTGTCTACCATCTCTAACTAATCTATGGTGATTATTTATGTATAAAATATGTGTTATGACTTATGGGATGGTGATTGGAAGCCATAAGTGCCTAACCTAGGTTGAGTTGGTGTTGTAGAGATTGTAAGATGGTTTAGTTAATGAGATTGATGGTTTGGGTGTGAATTGTTGGGCATGCATGTGGTAATGGAAGTTGTGGATGGCCTTGAGACGATTGTAAGGTGAATCATTGGTGTGGAAGGTGGTTTTTAGGTGAAGAAATTTGTTTGTAGAAACATGTGCACATTAGATGTTAGATAAAAATTCTAAACGACAAAGTATAGAAATTTTTACTAATATTGGTCCAATTGAACTATGTTGATATAGATTGAAATTTTAAGAGTAGTGGGTGGTTTTAGTAGCACTAAAGAGCTCCATCAAGGTATGTTGGCTATACTACTCTCTTAGAATTGAATTCCATGATGTTCCAGTAAGTTTCAAGTATAGTTGGCACAAGTTCCTAATTCCTATGTTCCGAGTTATTCCTTATAAACTTGACTATTCTGAATGAGCCTTATGTCGAAGATATATGTTCAAAGTACGGGTTGTGTATTAAAATGTTATGGCTTTGAGTCGTGTTTCAAATGAAAGCTAGTATGCCAAATTATGTGAGAAAAACTTGATATGCTTAAGACTCTGAATTTCTCATATGTGTACCTAAAGTCTTGATTGGAAATGCATTGTTGTTGATAATCTATAAAGATGCTCGAAAATGAAAGAAGTGAGTTCAAGATATAAAGTGTGGCCACTGTGCCAAGAATGAAAGTTATACTTGTGGCTAGAGGTGCCAATGAAATGAGATGATGTGAGAAAGATTATGAAATGAGCCTTGATTCATTCGTTCCAAAATTACTTCAAAAGTAGATTTGACTAAAAGCTTATGTCCTCAAGTCATGCCCCAATGTGGTTGTTTTAACAAATGCTATGCTTTGTGAGTATTTTCAATGTGTTTTGCGTTCTTACATATTCGTCAGTGGAAATTGTGTATTGCCCTTTTTGGGGAAAAGTATTTCAAGAATAAATAGTGTGTTACCTGTTTATGATTTTAACTTGTGTATCAATTGCATATCATTTTACTCCATTTCTTGGAAAGAAATCTATTGTGCTTAAATTCTTCATTTCTAATGAACTTAAAGTTGTGATTTCCATAATATTATATATGTTGATATTTATGATGATGATACATGTGAGTAAAGAAATGAAAATGTGAAATATGAAATGCGGCCATTGTGCCATGAAAGAAGAATCATATGTATAGCCAAGAGCCCCAATGAAATAATGATGTTGTAAGTGGTTGAAAGTATCAATGAGGCTATAAATAGTGTGGAAGGTTATAAGGTAAATGCAATTATATTTCGTTTCTCTTGTATGAAAATCAAAAATATTTTTAATTTGGGAGTATCGTTAGTCACGAGGAAGGGTAGGTTGACATAACCTAGCCCCAGAATACACCTCCACCCACATACATTGGGGTGAGGTGGCCAGGCCGCTTTGTGTAGAGATTGTGATTGTGAATACACCTTCACCACATACATTGGGGTGAGGCGGTAGGGCCGCTTTGTGTAGAGATTGTAATTGTGAATACACCTCCACCCACATACATTAGCGTGAGGCGGCAAGACCGCTTTGTGTAGGGATTATGGTATTGAAATTACATCTCCATCCGCATACGTTAGGGTGAGGCGGCAGGGCCGCTTTGTGTAGGGATTGTGGTATTGAAATTACACCTCCACAGCACACATTGGAGTGAGGCGGCGGGGCCGCTTTATGTAGAGGTTGTTACAAGGGATCTCCCAATGAAAATAATAATATCTTCGTATTTTGAAAATTATTATGTTTTCACTTGGCATTTAGATATCATTGATTGTTGATTATTATTTTAATGGTTTTTTCCTTTCTTACATTGGCATTCTATTTTGAAAGAGGATAGTTAGCTTTACATACTAGTACTATAACATATGTACAAACGTCTCTTTTTGCGAGGGGGGAGGGCTGCATCTTTAGTGGATACAGGTGGTTCATCAGCGGGCAGCTTTGGTCCTCGTTAGCAGTCACTCTCTATTCAGTAGGTTTTGGTGAGCCCTACTCTATTACGGGCCTGATGTCATTTGATGTTGTACATTGTGTTTTGAGGTATAGCCGGGTCCTTGTTGCCGGTAATTCCATACTACTCTTCTGTTATACTTAGAGGCTCCGTAGACAGGTTGCGGGTGGTGTTTGATGTTGAGAATTAAACTAGTAAGTATTAGTATTGGGAAAACCTGTTTTTCATCATATCTATAAGCTTGTAATATTTTGAAAATCATAAATGAGAAAAAGAATGTGAAACACTTGACTCTTCTCATATCTATCACTTGTACTGATTATTATGTTATGAATGGGCAAGGTTGGATAGAAAGCATCTAGCAGGCTTGCTGTCCAGGTTCACTCGGTTGAGCGCTGGTCGCGCTCCCCGAGTTCAGGGCGTGGCAATATTCTTATTGGATCGGGCCTTTTGCCTCGGCATTTCTATAAAACACTCCTATGGGATCGGGCTGTTTGCCTCGGTAACTTCATGAAATACTCTTATGGGATCGGGTCGTTCGCCTCGGCAGAATCGTGCTTAATATTTGAAAAGAAGCCACTGTATCCGTGAGTTTTCCTGATTTAAGTTGTGACGACCTATTTGGTGGGGACCATTTTATACATACTCCGGTTGAGGAAGTAACCTATATTTGAGAACTTGTGTTTACTGTTCATAGGAGGATCGTACCACATATCTATACTTGTTTACACCATTTATTTACCATGCCTCATACTTGTTTACTTTCTACTGTACTTAATTTATTGGACCACTAGTAAGTGTCGATGTCGACCCCTCGTTACTACTTCTCCGGGTTAGGTTATATACTTACTGGGTACGCGTTGATTTAGGTACTCATGCTACACTTTTGCACTTATTGTGCATGTATATATATTTCTGGTGGTCTTATGGGTGCAAGGGCGTAACTATTGCGAGGACTTTACGGTAAGCTGCATTTCATGCTACGCGCAGCATATGGGGTCTCCATTATAATTATTTATATTATCATGTCTATCTTGTATTCCAGACAGATGTGGGGTTGTTATTATACCTTCTAGTAGATGCTCATGCACTTGTGACACCGGATTTTGGGGTGTTCTAGAATTTATTTATTGATGTTGCTTACCATTGAGACACCTTTACTTTATATTTTACTTAAATCATACGTATCTACGATTTTTGATGCATCGGTCTCTCTATATAATAAAATTCATGATTTCAAAAATAATAAAATGAATAATTAAGTTGGTAATTCACCGTTGGCTTGCCTAACAGCGACGTTGGACGTCATCACGGCCTATAGTGAATTTTGGGTCGTGACACATTCGGTAGTAAAGACGGCGGCGTAAGGCGGCGAAGGCAGAGGGATTTGAGAGAGAAAAGGTGTGAGTAACTATTAGGTTTTGAGGGTGAATAAAAAACTATTTTTGTCAAAATAGAGTTCCAAAACGACGCAGTCTGGCACTGAAACTATGCCATTTTGGTTCATTTCAGAAGAACCTTTTGGACATGGTCAACTGGTTCGCGGTCTGGGCTGTTTGTATGTTGGGCCATTTGAATCTATTTGGATTTGGCCCAAATCAATAGCTGAAAACAATTGGCAAAACTACATAGATGTACCACAAAAAGATACTACTTACCAACAATTAGTTATTTTAGTCATGCTATCAAAAATAGCTCAAAAACTTACTAATGATATGTAATATTAAAAAAACATAGGCAAAATTTTTTTTTTTCCAAATGGGTATCGTTAGTATTAGATGAGACAATGTACAAATTTTGAGAAAGTTTGAAGGTGAATTGGACTAGTTTGGAGTCAAAATTAATTACTAATGATATACAATATTAAAAAAAAGAGGCACAAAAGGATTTTTTTTTTTTTTTTTAAATGGGTGTGGTTGAAATTCGTTGATAACAAATAGATGAGTAAATATATAAATTTTGAGAAAAATTGAAGGTGATTTGGACTGGTTTGGTATCAAAATTCGTAGCTAAATTATTAAATGATATACATAAGTATTATTTATAAATTTAGACAAATTGAAGAATGTGAATAATAAAAATTTGTTAATCTATCTATATAGAAAAATAGAAGTAAAACAATTATATGATACTAAGTGACATAACTATAAAATGACAAGTGTCATTTTTAAGGCAAAGCTCCAACATAATTGGAGTTTCAAAGCTATTTTAAAATAAAAACTCAAAAATAAAAATAAAAATTATCAGTTCAAATTGGGGAGTAGTTTTTCTAATATGGTAGTTATCTTCAAATAGATAACCCCACATAGGAATCAAGTAGCTTTTTAAATTCTGCAATTCAAATTAATTTGATGATCCTGCATATATGCTCGATTTTTAAATTATAAAGTCAGTAAATAATATAAAGAAGTATTATTTGTAAGTTTAGATAAATTGAAGAATGTAAATAATAGAAATATGTTAATCTATCTAAATAGAAAAAGAGAAGAAAAACAATTATATGATGTTAAGCCGCATAACTATAAGATGACAAGTGTAAATTTTTAGGACAAAGCTCGTTTTAAAATTATTATAAAATAAAAAATAAAAAATAAAAAACTATCAATTCAAATTGATGAGTAGTTTTCCTCCCAATATAGTAATTATCTTCAAATAGATAACCCCACGTAGGTATCGGGTAGTTTATTAAATTCTGCAATTCAAATCAATTTGATGATCTTGCAAATTGTTTGATGTTTAAAATTTTTAAGTCAGTAAATAATATGCAAAAGTATTTTAGATAAGTTTAAAGTGAACAACAGAAATAAGTTAATGAAAGACTTCTATCTTTTCTCTTACATAAATTTTCATATTTTTAGCTTCCTACATTTTAGGGTAAAAAACTCCTGTAAACTTATATCGGCTAGGTTATATCGGCTAGGTTATGTGCTAGCATTTTTTACCAAGTCAATTCAGACGTCTAATCTAAGAACATATTATACGGTATCATAACAATCTCTTATCTGCATTTGAACTTGAGTTGATAAACAAATTTTTTATATTGCAATGATATAAAAAATTAATTGAAAGATAAAAGGTTAAAATTTGAATTTATTACTTACGATTAAAATAAAAACTGCCAATTCAAATTGGGGTGTAATTTTCTTCCTAATATGGCAGTTATTCAAATAGATAATCTCACGCAGGAATCATGTAGTTTTTAAATTTTGCAATTCAAACTAATTATATGATCCATCAAATATGCTTGATATTTAAATCAATAAACAATACACATAAGTATTATTTATAAATTTGGATAAATTGAAGAATGTGAATAATAGAGATCTGTTAATGAGAGACTCTTACTTTTTCTCTTTTATAAATCGGCATAATTTTTAGCTTTCTATACTTCAGGAGAAAGAAAATCCCGCAAACTAAACTTAAATCTGTCAGGTTATGAGCTAGCATTTTTAACCAAATCAACTCAAGCGTTTAATTTTAGAGCATATTATACGATATCATAGCAATCTCTTATCTGCATTTGAACTTGAGTTGGTAAACAAATTTTTATATAGCAATGATATAAAAAATTAATTGAAAGATAAAAGTTTAAAATTTGAATTTAACTTACAATTAAGAAGATAAAAACAATCAATTCAAATTGGGGAGTAGTTTTCTTTCTAATATGATTTTTATTTAAAATAATACATAAAAAAATCGATATGAATTTGGCAAGTGGATATAACTATATATACTTAATAGTTAATATGCTCAAACGAGCAAGATCATATTTTTGTGTGATTTTTATTTTTGGTTTCAATAAAATATGCACAGCGCGCGGATCATTATACTAGGATTAGTAATAATAAACAACGAAGGCATCAAGAATTGCGGCAGCTCCTCTTCTAATATCTGCTGAAACAGTTCCTTGCGAATGTCGTTACACTGCCGATAAAACATTGTAATACCCGTATTATATTACGGACTTTAGCGTAGTGACCAATGACTACAAATAGCGAGTAATGACATAGATCAACTACAAAAAAATTGACAAGAAAGCTACCATTGTAGAAATTACAGCTTGTCGTGAGAATCAACTCTTATTATTTTCGACTTCTCCTCGCATGTCCACCATCCTATAGTCTCTATATAATCCATAAATGAATATCAACGTTTAATTTCATTGATCTCCTGAAGTATCGTACTACTCCTAAAAAACAAAGGAAAAGAAGAAATTGTACAAGATGAGTTTATTAGCTCCTCCTTTTCCTCCAGCTTTTAACTTTTCTATGCTCCCTTCAAACTTGAACCCAAACGACGCGAATCCGCCATGGATGAGCAAAGGTGACAATGCATGGCAGCTAATTGCAGCCACCCTAGTGGGTATGCAAAGTGTACCAGGGCTTATAATATTATACGGTGGAGCAGTAAAAAAGAAATGGGCAGTGAATTCAGCTTTTATGGCTTTATACGCCTTTGCTTGTGTTCTTGTTTGTTGGGTTTGTTGGGGATACAGATTGTCATTTGGTGAGAAACTTATACCAATATGGGGAAAAGTGGATGTTGCATTGGAACAAGAGTACCTTTTTGAGCAAGCATTTCTTGGGCTATTCCCAAATGCAACTATGGTTTTTTTCCAGTTTGTTTTTGCGGCAATTACTTTGATTTTAATTGCGGGAGCTTTGCTGGGAAGAATGAATTTTTATGCGTGGATGCTATTTGTTCCGTTATGGCTAACGTTTTCTTATACAATTGGAGCATACACCATTTGGTCTCCTAATGGTTGGTTATCTCTTAAGGGTATCATTGATTATTCTGGGGGATATGTCATCCATTTGTCCTCTGGAGTCGCTGGTTTTACCGCTGCTTATTGGGTAAGGATACAACATTAGATTTCCTACGAACCATAATAATGTTATCAATTATATATACCACCAAAGGGGTGCGGTGGACTGAAATGAGATTCCTTCGCTCCTTACTAGAGATTTGAATTTGAACCTGAGAATGAAAAAAATGAGCTTTTCAACTTTATTGGATCCTAAAATATGGGAATCTAGATTAGTGAAGCTACATAATTTTGGATAATTTTACATATAAATACCAATTATATACATTTTCCCAACTGATAGGACTAAATATCAATAATAAATTAAGTAAAAAATTATAAACAAAATAATACTCTCAAGGTTTCATTTTATATCTCCCTTTTTTTCATCGGATTGTATAAAAAGAATGATAATTTTATATATTTGATATTTTTTTAGATTGACCACCCCACACCTACAACCTCAAGGATATGGGTTCGAGTCATCAAAGGAACAATAACTCCAACAAAGGGGGTCAAGAGGGAATCAAAGGGAAGGGGAATTAAAAAAAATTAAGTTATGTACCCATGGACGTAGAAATGTAGTGGTACATATAAGATCATAAGTTTTTAGAATACTTTTTTTTTTTTGCGCAGCAAATATGTATTTTACACTTAGTAACATGCTCTCATCTAACTCTTTTTAAATAAAGAATTGTCCATGATAATTATTGCAGGTGGGTCCAAGGTCAACAAAGGACAGAGAGAGATTTCCACCAAACAATATCCTCCTAATGTTGGCTGGGGCAGGATTACTGTGGATGGGGTGGACAGGGTTCAATGGAGGAGATCCATATGCAGCCAGCATTGATGCATCCTTGGCAGTGTTAAACACACATGTTGCTGCTGCAACCAGCTTGTTAACATGGCTCATTCTTGATCTCATCTTCTTTGGAAAACCTTCTGTTATCGGTGCTGTCCAGGGCATGATCACTGGCTTAGTTGCTATCACTCCTGCTGCTGGTACCATACCAATTTTATCTTTGCTAATTTAATTTATGTTGCAACTGAGCTGAAAATGAGATGATATTTAATCATCTTCCCGAATATACTTTAAACATGTTAAAAATAGATGTATATCAACATACAAAGTAATTTGATTTTCATAAACAGTATTATACAATGTTCACGAAGATTAACCAATGTTGTGACAAAACAAGATTTTCAAAAGTTTACGTCCCCTAGGAAGCTGCTATCACTCTCTAGATTTATTATTTCAAATATATAATTAATAAGTTCCTTATAACAAGTTACTCCTAGGTTATGTCAAAAGAAGATATATTAAGGGGAAATAACATGTCTTACTTGTTCAAATAATAAACAAACTTAAAAGTAGCAGTTCTTAGAAACTACTATAATAATTATATATTGATACGTTTATGCTTAAATATATATCCGCTAAATTCGGAGCATTCTTGTAATGTCAATCATTTTATAATCACGAGCTTAGTTACGTACGTTGACAGTGTATAAAATATTTACGTTATCATATTTACCCATAATAAGAGTTACCGTTTATAACAAAATGGTCTAGATAACCTAAATTATGATAAAATAACATGTTATAATAAGTTAAATTATACTTTAGTGACAATGTGTATAACTTAAATTAAATACTTAAAAAAATTAACTTAAATAGTTGTCCATCCGACTGCATAAACTAAAAATAGCAAGTGAACGACTAGAAAAAGTAAACACTAAATTCGTGGTTCTAATTTTGTAAAATCCCTATTTTAAACCCTTATATTGGTGTATAGGTGTCGTACAAGGGTGGGCGGCCATAATTATAGGTCTATGCTCAGGCTCAATTCCATGGTTTACAATGATGGTTGTCCACAAGAAATCTGAGCTTCTTCAAAAAGTGGACGACACAATGGCTGTCTTCCACACCCACGCAGTAGCCGGTAGCTTAGGAGGAATCCTAACTGGCCTCTTTGCAAACCCGAGACTATGCTACCTTTTCTATGGCTACTACAACAAATACTATGGATTCTTCTATGGGCTTCGCGATGGAAAAATCCACAACGGATTCAGGCAAATGGGGCTTCAGCTTCTCGGGATTCTGTTTATCGTAGTAGTGAATGTTGTAATGACAAGTTTGATTTGTCTTTTGGTGCAACTCATTGTGCCTTTGAGAATGTCAGAGGAAGACATGGAAATTGGAGATGAAGCTGCACATGGGGAGGAAGCTTATGCTATTTGGGGACAAGGTGATAGGCTTGAGAAATCTGCAGGTTTTTCAGCTTATAATGATGACATGACTGCTGGAGCTTCTAGGTCTAATTATAATACCTCTAAAAGTCAGGTGGAAATGGTCTAATTGATCTAAAGTAATTTTCATAATATTGGTGATATGCTGATGCATTGCTTTTGTGTTGTTTTTTCAATTCTAGTCTAGTTTCCTTTTATCAAAGAATACAAGTAATGATGATGTTATTAAGAGTACTTTTGGGCATTGATTGAATGTATTTCCTTGCTGGAAGTGACACTAATAAGAAATAGTACAAGGTTTGAATTTCTTGTTACCATCATTACGGATGATTCAAACATATGTAGATCTGACCAAAAATAAAATAAACAATTGAAGGAGGTATAATAGAAAGATAAAATCTTGAGTATGTTTTCGCTTCCTTGGATCTCACAAGTCAGTATATTGCTTAGGTCCAAAGCTTCTCTCTCGAAGTGGCAAAAGTTTATTGTTTTTCGAAGGGAGTTCTACGTGTTGCAATATGACGCTGGATAATCGTCTTTGCATCTTAACGTAGGAGCTACAGCGCCTTAGATGTATTCCTCAGTTATTATACTTTTTCTTAGTAATCGATCAACACTAATCTTTCTGGCGAAAAAAAAGGAGATCGAACGAATACCATCCCGAATGCTTCCAAAGACATGCAAAAATAACACTAAATTATTTTACCATACGAGGAGCGGTTGATTGACCGTAGGTGCAGAGTCGCAGAAGCGGCTAAGCTTGCACAACTGCGAAAAAGAGGAAAGTCACTGGGGTTATAGGCGCGGAAAAGTTTTCGCAGATGTGGATGCGCATCTGTGCGAGGTCGACCAATAGTGTGTACATTGCCAAGGATCGGCCGGCGCGATCCAAAAATGCATTCTATTATACTCCCTAGGCGGTCTATCTTCCTTTTCTAGTTTCCTTTTTCTTTTGTCCACTGAAGATAGACAGATATCCAAATTCATTGGCAAGTAGTGTATAATAATAATAATTGAAAAATCTCGAAGGCACTTGTATAAAATTTAAAAAAATGAGAGAAGGAATATTAGTCTTTTTCTATTAGCATTTCTTGATGTCTTACAACAAAATGAAAGCCTCTATTTATACGGGTGCATGATTACAAATTATGCCCCCTTAATTATCAATATTAATATTATAATAAAAAGTAATTAAAAGGTAATAAAGCCTAATAAAGGTTAATGAAGGCCAGAGAAATCATGGAATCTTAATAACTGGACTAGATCGATTCTTTCATGGGTGAAAGGACAAATGAGGCGAAACCTCTCAGGTAAAGAGATGAACCTAGCTAATTCAATTACATTAGTGGGATGAATTAGGGCACTTGAAATATTTCATGGAAAAGAAAAATAAATAGGCTAAATCTCTGATACCAATACGATATGTTTCATCATAATTCACAAAAAGTAATAGAAGGAGACTTGCATGCTAGATGAGGCAAGGGTTGGTGAGGAGTGATAAAATGTATTTTCTTCTCTTGCTCTAGTTTGGTCGTTCTTGGATATTACAAACTTGTTTGATTTTAGTATTTAGGTTCTTTTTTGTCCCTATTCCAAAGTGCATTTTAATTTTGTTCCCACCTTACCTTTATTAGGTATCATGAAAAAGTCTAATAAGCTTTTTTTCAACTTGATCCTAAAAAGGGAACTGGTGACGTCTCGTGAAAATTTACCTCAGAAAAGCCTATGATACGATCAAATGGGAGTTCATAGAGGAAGCTTTGAAAGGTTTGGATTCCTAGACATTTTTCACTAGACTGGTGATGACTTGTGTTACTACCACAGAGCTTTCTATTAGAGTAAATGGGGAGAGTCACGGTTATTTTGAAGGGAGGAGGGGACTTAGGCAAGGGATCCTATCTCACCCCTCTTATTTGTTCTATTTATGGAGTATCTCTCAAGGGTGCTAAACAAGATGAGTGATCTTCCTAACTTCAGATATCACCCCGACCCATGTGCAAGAATACAAGGCTGACACACTTAGTATTTGCAGATGATCTCATGATATTATGTAAAGGGAACTTAAAATCTGTAGCTAGAGTTATGGAAGCACTGCAGCATTTTGATGATATAACAGGGTTGGAGGCAAACATGGAAAAGTCTAGCATATTTATAGCAAGTGTGGATGATATTGCTAAACAAAATATTCTTAGTATAATAGGATTCACTGTAGGAACTTTGCCTATAAGGTACATAGGCCTTCCACTTACTTCAAGAAAATGGAACAAGATGGTTTGCAAACAATTAGTTGACAAGATCACGAACAAAATTAATGCATATACAAGACAACTGTCATATGTTGGGTGATTGCAAATTATCATGACAGTATTGTTCTTTATATATAACTTCTGGAGTGCAGTATTCATACTGCCTCAAAGTGTAGTAAAGCAAGTTGACAAGAAATGCAGAGATTTCTTATGGGGTGCTACAGAGGACAAAAGAAAAAATTACCTTGTTGCATGGGACAAGGTATGTACTCCAAAGAAAAGTGGAGGGTTAAACATTAAAGGCTGCTGCAAATGGAATACTGCTACTGATGGTAAGTTACTTTAGCAACTTTCTAGAAAGAAAAATTATTTTATGGGTGAAATGGGTCAATCGTATCTACATGAAAGACAAAGAGAGCATATGGGAACATACTCTAACAGGAGATTGTAGTTCGTATTGGAAGAAATTGAATTCTCTCAAAGTTCAAATGGCAGGATGGTATCAAGGAGATAGATACCTGTTAACCTCAACATGAGAATATTCAATGTCTAGAAGCTATCAACGCATGCTAGGCTCTCTACCTAGAGTTAGAGAAGCTAATCTAATGTGGAGCTCAGTTATGCTCCCTAAACAAAGATTTCTAGTGTGGTTGGCAAGTCAAAATAAATTGTTAACCAAAGAGAGATTAACTCGAGTTCTGATTCATGTAGATGATCAGCATTGCTGCTTAATTAGGCATATATAGAGACACAAGCTCATATTTGTAATCAGTGCAAGTGGATTTCAAAACTGAAAAAAAAGTTGAACACTTGGCTGGGCATCAAAATTCATAACAGTGAAGTTAAGTCAGATGATCAAGTGGATCAAAAGGAAAGATGGAGCCAATTCCAAAAAGAAATGGTTGTTGTAATATGGGGTGCCATGCTATACTATACTTGGCAAGCAAGAAACTCGAGAATATTTAGGAAAGTAAATGTAGATAGATATTTTGTATTTTCTCAAATCAAGAAAGAGATATTAGATAGATTGGATACATTGTGTAAGACTAAAAGAGCTAGGAAAAATAAGCTATTAATTTAAAAGCTATGTAATTAGAAGTTCTGCTGTTGTTTAGAGATTTAGAGTTTGTAACATCCAACCTAGAAGGTGGCAAAAAATACTAGAGGCTCTTTCAAATATATATTGGTTTGGTTGTTACGGTAATACTCACATTTATTACCAAAAAAACTTGATCCTATAAAATGGAATTTCATCTAGAACAATTGTGTAGTTTCTTTTGTTTTGTTTTTGTGTGTGAATAAATCACAACAAATTTTATAGTTTAAAAGATCAATTTAGTTGAGAGAAAAGAAGTGTACTTCATACATGGTGTACTTTGTTGTCTTGACAATTATGCCCCTAACAGGAATTGTCGTATCTTCCAAACTGTTCTCTTTTTTTCCTCTCGAAGGGCCTATAATTATAAAGTCTGATATATTAAAGAAATTAGAGAAGATAAATTTAGACGAGTGAGAGAGAAACCCTAAAGCTTCATAGCTTTATCGCCGCTCTCCTCCTTACATCTCACTCTAAGCTTCCTTCATTTTCTTGATGTCCAGTTTTCAGGTACACATCTTTCCCTTCTGCTCAATTTTGAGATAATATTGCTTTTTTTTTTTGTGACTGCTTTTTATCATTATTTTCTTAATTTCCTTGCTGATTATTGTAAAACTGGGGCGAGTTTACGGTATTAGCTATTTGGTTATCGGTGATGGTAGCTGACCCTATTAACTATGAAATTGTGTTGAATATGTTTTTTCTTAAAATGCTGTATCTAGTAGTAATTGTCTTCTGTAGGTAATTGGTTGTTGTTAAGTGAAATTAGGGTATGTGAGAGACTGTAGGGTTTTTGGTAGTGAGCAGGATATCCCTGTGTTTGAAATTTATGACAGGTTCTGATTTCTGTTTGCAGATCCTTTATAATATAACTAACTAGCTAAATATATTGAATGAACCTGTAGGGATATTCAGGATGCGTTTACTCGAAAGTTTTTCAAGTTTTTGAGTTTTATTGAGAACATGTTTAGTTTTTCATCAATGATGAATTGCTCAAGGTTGTTTTTTGTTTGAGGCACTCTCCTTCCACTCACAAATATTAAAAAAGAAAGAAAGAAGGAAAGAAAGAAAGAAAAAGCTACAGCTATCCAAGCACATTTATCTGCTACAAAAATCTTGTGGCTCCCTAAGTTGTGTCTTTCATTGTCATAGTCAAAGCAGAATTGCAACCTTCTTCATATTTCACGCCCTTACTCCTCTCTTTCATTGCTGAAGATATACCTGCCAGCTTGAGGTCGTGAAGCAACAAGTATCATAAACATGAGTAAGAAGAAACAACTGGTGTTCCTTGATGTTTCTATTGATGGCGATCCAGTTGAAAGAATGGTTTTTGAGGTATCAAGCTATCCAATAGCTGAATTTGTTATCCCTAAATATAAGCATTTGAACTCACAAAACGAGATACTTACAGTTAACTCCCGTGAGTTCTCTTATTTGCAGCTTTTCACAGATATTGCTCCAAAAACCGCAGAAAACTTTCGTGCACTTTGTACAGGTGACAAATACAGAGTGCTGCTTGTGTATCATATTAAAGTCTTAAGCTTTTCAGATTGGTTTTCTAGTTTCATTCTATTGTGTGGCCTCTTATCCTGCCTGTATTCCGCTGAATTCTTCCCATTAACATACTTTTAACCTGCATTCAGATGTTATTTGTATTTTGATTGTCTTGTGGTTCCATCACATGAAGCACATTTTATATCTACAAAGCTACTCTATGGGGCTTAGTGCTACAAATTGTTCTCCCAAATGTGTAAATTATAAATGATAAACTTAATCAGATTAGTAGGGACTCACTTTGAGTAGTTGTTAGTTCTTTCTTTTTGAAAGATCCAAAGCCATATTTTTTTGGTGCCAAACTGTAACATGCCATTACATAGTGAAATCTCTCAACCTTTCTTGCTGTCGCTCAATTCTCTCTTTATTGTGCTAAAAATATATGATGCTTGCTCATGTTAAGGTAACTAACTACCCATGAAAAGAAGGTACGCTGTGCTTTATCAAAAGACAAAAAAGGAGGATAGATAGTGAACTTACTGGAAGGACATATGTTGTGACATTACTGGCAACTGCACATAAAACAAAAATGTACACCGTGTAGCAAACAATTTATGGATCAAGAACTACTCAAAATGCACATTACAGGAACAGATAGATAAGACACCCCCTAGTTCGTCACTTTCTTCCTGGAAGTTTGGCAGCTCAGTCGTAATATTTTTGTCTAGGAAAATAAAATATAGAGAAATGGTTCGGTCACCTTAACAAGTGCTATGTAGTGGCTGGTTGCTGTTGGATGTTGGTTCAAGGTGCCTGGGTTATTGATTCCTTATGTTATATTCGTGACATGACTAGTCGTCTAGTGGGGAAGTGATCTTTATCTTCTTCCTTTTCTTGGATGCTTGCCATCTCCATGTTAAGTGCTTGGTATCCTCAACTGATATAGGAAGAAATTGTTGCTCTTCAGGGGAGAAAGGAGTCAGCTCTAGGACTGGAAAACCGTTGCATTATAAAGGAACATTTTTCCATCGCATTGTCAAGGGATCTGTGGCTCAGGTATGTTTGTAGGCTCTGGATATGCAGGTTCTATTCACACGTAGTTTGAATGTGTTCCATTGCATAGTTCTTAGCTCTGTGGTCGAGCACGGCTAAGAAGTGGCGTTTCATTTTAGTCAGATATCCTTGTTTATGCTGTAGGATGCAGGGCTGATGGTCACGACTGCATATCTTGTGATAGTTTTAAGGTTGTGTTAACTGAGTTGTTCATCCTCTGTATTGATGAGCTTCAGCATATAATAAGGCTCTCCGTTTATGCACTTTAATAATGGTTAACTAATTGTTTTTTCCCTTATCTATTTCAGGCTGGCGACTTGCTGAGACAAGATGGTATGCCTCTGATCAACATACTGCATTAAGTTTTGTTTATAATCAACTATAGATCAGCAATAATCCAGTGTTTGTTTGACTTATATTAATTGCTTCCTAAGTACTAGGGGTCAGCTTCATCTTTTTGGGTTTAATTTTGAGCTTTACGTGTTAGCCCAATAAGAATCTCTCGACTCAGTCAAACATGCCAGTCCGAGACTCAGGAACAGGTTCTGGTTAAAATTCCGGAGTTAATATGCCTACTTCTTTGCAGGGAACTATGGGGAAAGTATCTATGGAGGAAAGTTTCCAGGTGAGACCTCTCTTTCATTATTCAGACCTTTATTTTGAAATTTGCCTCAAATTTTATGACCTCTTGATGATCGTTTCATGTATTGAATGCACGGCCTAATTCTTTTGGTAGACTAAGATATAATAATGAGCAGTAAATCCACGCAAACAACAGTGTGTGTATTTCTTTTAGCAAAAAATCATTTATCTTGAAGAAAATGGGTTTCCTTTTGTATTGCCTGTGAAGGTTGGGGCTGACTTTGATCTAATTCTACGCTGCATGGGAGCTTCAATCCATTGATATTGGACATTGTTTCCTCTCAGACAATGGTAGGGGACATGAATGCTATGTTGCCTGTGCTTTTGTCGATATTGTTTTTGGTTTCCTACTTAATGATAGTTTGAGAATTGGAAATTTAATTGAAGTTTGTTTTCTTTCCTAGAGATTAAGCCTTGTTTTGATTGTTCTGTGTGGTTCATTTGTTCAGAAAAGTCCCAGGGAACTCTATTTAACTATACTGCAGAACTGAGGTAATTGGTTATCGGTTCAGAACAGTACTCAACTGTGTGGTAGAATTTCTGATTAGTTATCATTACCTAGAAAACCTGTCAGGAGAGCGAAAATGTGGATTGGCAAAGCTGCAATTTGCTGGGTAATAATACTTGTGTTATCTGTATATTGACACCATATGTTCGCTATATATTGACACCCAAACCATTCTCTCGATCTAGGTAATTGTCTTGGAAAATATCTTTGGGAAAGGTTCACTAATGAATCCCTTTTATCATTTTACGCAAAAACAGAATTTTACAAGCAATTGTAGTATAGGTTATGTCACTTCTGGAAATACTGGCTAGTGAGAGAGCATACATTGCAAATTACAATTATCTTGTTGGTCTCAGTTTGTAATTCATGGTATAGTGCACTTTCTTCATATGCAATTAGTTGTCTGTCAATTGTAGCATCACCTTTTGGAGGTGCAATATTTGCAATGTTCTGTAGATTTATTACTTTGATGTGATATCCTGAACTAATAAATTACATTTTTGAGAGAAAACAAGACAGGCTTTATAACAAGTGAAATCTTTTGAATATTTCAGATGAGGTGCCGAAGCTAAAACATGATGCCCAAGGTCTACTATCTATGGCAATTGCTGATCGTGATGCACGTGGTTCTATATTTTCTATCACCTTTCAGGCTGACCATCATCTTGACAGGTTTGTTATAATTGTAGTTACAAGTATACTGCCGCTTGTGGATGCTGGTTGATATTTCCTGCTCTGCTGGAAGCTTGCTTTTATGAACTGCTTCGTTAACTTTCTTAACAGGAAATGCATTGTCTTTGGGATACTTATTGATGGCCTTGAAGTTCTTAAGAAGATTGAGAGTGTGGGAAATGAAGAGGGAAAACCTGATGTAACTGTGAAGATAATCAACTGCGGCGAGTTACCTGATTGTGAGACTTCTGAAGTTTCATTTCTCTTGGCAGCTTGCTTTAAAACATTTCTTTGCTGTCATATTGTTTCCCTTCTAGTTTTTGTTAATTGAAAATGCTGTTTGTGTTGTGAGGCTTTATTTGATTTTACTTCTTCTTGGCGCAGATAAGAGAAAACTAAACAAATTGAAAAATGGGAAGCACAAAAAATCCTCCAAAGAAAGAAGAAAAAAGAGAAGGAGATACTACACATCAGAATCAGAGAGCTCTACAGATAGTGATACTGAGTCTTCTGAGTCTGATAGTGATTCCGACTTGGATGTATCTTCTGAATCAGAAATTAGCTCATCTAGTGATGATAGGCGGAGGAAGAGGAAGAGATCTAAAAGAGATAGGCATAGACGTGCTAAAAGAAAGGAGAAGCGACGTGAGAAAAGGCGCAAAAGGCGTGATAAGAAATCAAAACGCAGATCAAAAAGGTTGCTTCTTCTGTATTCTATCTTGTGTCCCATATGTTGTTAAGTTGTAGAATTTTAGATGCCATATGTTCAATAATGGGTGGTAACAGTTGTAATATTTTCATAATTTCCTAAGTTAATGATAACTCCACTTTTAAGTATGTGACTGAATTTAGGAGGCTGAATTTCTTTTTCTTCTTTTCTTTCCAATATTCTTTTTCCAGGGCATCAGATAGTCTTTCAGAAAATGAGAATGGACGAGATAGTAGTTCTGAAGATGATGGTGTAAAACGAGGTTCTGAAGGGAAGCACAAACGTATGGAAAAGAAAACTGGTATTTCCTGAACCTTATAATTTCAGGTCTCTACGCCTTCTGTTACACAGACGTGCTCCTTGATCATCTCTGGTATCAGGAGTCAATTGTGTAGTCATATATGTGTCTCAGCATTTACTTTTTTGTATGCATGAAAAACTCTTGTAACTTGGGAGGCATAAAAGAGAGGCATAAAAGACGAGCACCTGAATTGTGCATGCTTTTGAACTCCATAAGATGGTTCTGTCCAGTATAATTGTTGCAATAGGCCATAATATAGTGGCGAGAATGTTGTTAATTTACTGTAAAATAATCTCTATAGTTACGCAATAAGAACAACAATTTGTTACTGATGTTAAGGTTCATATGTGGAATGGGAAGTCTAATATCTATTCAAAGACAAGCAAGTATATGGTTACTTCAAATAATAAGCTTAACTGCATGATCCCCCCAGAACCACTGTATTTTCGAAGTCTTATTCTGTTAAAAATTATTTCAATCTTTTCGTAGTCAGCATTCTGTGTTAGGTGTGTGCGGTTGCACCCTTGGATTTTTTTTCACATAAGGCGAGGTTCCAAGCCTATTAGTGAACAATTCTCATTCAGGATGGAGCAGTTAAGGTTTGGAAACCACTGTGTTGTTACTAGGCTATGTGATTACTAGGGTAGTAATTGCACAACCTAGTAATTATACAATATAGTAATTGCAAAGACTTGTTTGTTTGCATTAATGTATTTACAGTGTAATTCCCAGTGTCATGTTTGGTTGTACAAGTTATAATTACATGCTTAGATATTTTTATTTTAAAATAAAAGTTAATAATAAAAAATTTAAATGGAACTTTTTTTAGATGAAGTAAATAAACTTTTATGTATGACAAATATATGTGTATATAGAAATATTACATATCATTTATTACTACGTATTTAGAAAAAATTATTTTGTTAAAGGTATATTAAATAATTATAAATTGGTAACCTTTTAATTAATTATAAATTGGTAATAATATCATAAAGACTAATCGGTATCTTCCAATTCACGTGAATACAATATGAAATTCATGATTTGTACTTTTTAAAGAGCATATGTATAGGAGTTTCCAAAGTATTTTTCTATAACAAATATCTATATTAATGAACAAAAAACAAAGCTAGTAAAACACGGAATTATTGTAAGTGCTCCTCATATATTTGAAAGGAAAGGGTGTGTAAAAAGAATAATATGCTTGACAAAGAAAAATAGAAGAGAATTGAAAGTTACCTTGTAATTACAACATGTAATTACCAGCAATTCTCTCTCTCCCTTGATAATGGGAAGGTGTAACTGTCCATTCTGACCAAGTAATTAGTTGGCCAGACCACAGGCCAAAACAATGTAATTATACCCAATTACAGCCAAATCTAATTACAAGGGCCTTCCAAATAGGCTCTTGATAGTTTAAGTGATTGACATTTTTGTTTAGTGTTCTTTTATACACACCAATTATCCCAGAAACTTCACCAGCAATTTCTATTACTGAACTTTGTGATTTTTCATGATAAGTAGATATTTTCTTGGGCTCTCCATTTCCCTTTGTTTTCTTTGTGTACTTCCTTTTCTTCACTTGTTGCTGTCAATTCTTGATCCCTTCTATTTTATAAATTTTTCTAAAATTTCTGGAGTTTTATAACATTGCTTCTGGTTTTCTATAAGTTCTTTTCCGTGATGGTACTTCTTCTGATTCTTCATCTCCATCAAAAAGCTATTGTTGTACACACTTTCTAGTTAAAAGTATTGGATATAGTCTCCTACTCGCTCCCTTTCCCTGTTCCTACTATTTCAAGATCCTTTTCATCCGGGAGAATTAAGTGTCTGATTGGATATTGGAGAATGAACTAAGGTTTGTGGTTGCGGTTGTTAAGGAAGAAAGTAGAATCATGGTTAGTACTGGTATCAGTGTAATTTGGTGTCCCAAAGGCCACTTGCTGTTTATGCATCATTTCTACTTACTCTGTATGTTTAAATGCATAGGCAGATATATTTCTAAAAATTTGAGTGAATCCCCATGGGGAACAAATCCTGTATGGGTTATGAAACATAAGTAGATTCTGCTTCTAACTTTGTTGAACTGTCTACCCTTGTTTCATATGTGTACTATTATGGATCGACTACTGAATTCTACAGATTTATTTTTGCATTTACAGTATGCAAGTGACATTTAATCTAACTGGTCATAATGCAATCTTCTTGCTGCTTTGAAAAATCTGCATGATGTAACTTGCTTGTTGATAACTGGTTTATGGACATTTTGCATTAGGCAATCGTTCTCCTTCACTTGAGGAGGGAGAAGCAGTTTCTCTTCATGACAGGAAAGAGGCAACTGACATTTTTGAAGGAGAGGAGGCAGACTTGCCCAAGGAAAATGGAGAGCGTCAAAGCAGTCATACCAAAGTAGAAGATAGATCTGATAAATATGTTGATAGGCAGCCTGATGTAGTGGATGATCACCCTGGAAAATCTAGGTTCATTCTACATTTCTCGTTGCACCTTAGTTATTGTTTATGCTTATGGATTCTTAAGATCCAGAATCTTATTAGAAGTCATTGAGCAGGAGCAGAAGCATAAGTCCCAAAAGGACAATGAGTAGGAGTATGAGCATTAGTCCTCGGAGGAGTCTGAGCAGAAGTCGAAGTGTTAGCCCAAAACGCAGTGTGAGCAGGAGTCCAAGTGTTAGATCCGGACGCAGTGTAAGCAGAAGTCCAAGTCGCAGTGGAAGTCCTCGTCGCGTCTCGCATAGGAGCATCAGCGTGGTTAAAAGTGGTAGCAGTAGTCCAGCACGAAGCATTAGTAGAAGCCCATTGAGAGTCAAGAGGGGAGCAAGTGTCAGTGTGAGTCCTCCAGTGAGAGCTCATTCACGACGAAGGAGCAGCAGGAGTCCCCCAGCGTCTCCCAGAAGGCGACTTAGCCCAAGTCCACCCAGAACCTCATCGAGGAAATCATGGAAATCAAAAAGTCGAAGCCCAGTTGTATCTTATAGGAGGAGTCCAAGCAGAAGCCCTGTTAGGCCTTCTCGAAGGAGCCCAAGCAGAAGTCCTGTTAGGTCTTCGCGGAGGAGTATTAGCAGAAGTTCGGGCAGGGTTCCTTCTAGGGTTAGGCCTTCAGGAAGGAGCCCAAGCAGAAGCCCTGTTAGGTCTTCTCGGCGGAGTGCAAGCAGAAGTTCGGGTAGGGTTCCTTCTAGGCGAAGCCCAAGCCGAAGTCCAGGTAGGGTTCCTAGCAGAAACAATAGACGCAGCTATTCAAGAAGTCCTGTAAGTGCAGGTCGTAGGGCAAGATCTCCAGCAAGGAGCTCTTCAAGAAGCGCTTCAGTGGATGGATCTCCCAAGCGCATCAGGAGGGGAAGGGGCTTTAGTGAGCGTTACTCTTATGTACGTAGATACAGGAGTCGATCTCCTGATCGGTCCCCTGTTAGGCCATACCGTTATGGTGACAGGTGAGCAGCACTAGCCTATCTAACTCTTACAGGAATTGAAATAGAAACTTTTTCTCATTAATATACGTATCCACCTAACTGTTTGGCTTTTTTGAAAGATATTCGAGATACAGAAGGTCACCTAGACGTTACAGGAGTCCACCTAGAGGAAGAACGCCACCCAGGTCTGGGATTTCTGCTATCTGCTATTATTGTTAGACTTATCTTTGTCAGAGATGCTAACCTAGAACTCCCTAAATGCAGATACAGAGGCAGAAGAAGCCGAAGCCGCAGCCTATCTCGTAGTCCTGTGCGTCACCGTGCTCGTCGTTATAGCCGAAGTCCCCTGAATAGTCGTTCTCCTGTGGACAGATATCGCAGGTCGCCATCTGCTGATCGGCGTAAATCACCTTCTCGGAGCAGAAGCCTATCAGAGTCGAGGTCATCTCGGGACTCTCAGTCACCAAAGCAAGGCAGCAAGGATAAGTCAAGATCATCTTCGGCGAGGCCCCCTGGGAAGGCAGGTCTGGTTTCCTATGGAGATGGATCTCCTGATTCAGGATAGGGAGTAGAACCATGTGTAGTTGCTAGGTATCAAGTACTTTGGACATAGTTGGTTTTTCACCATTCTACGACTATGGTTTAGTCTTATGGATAGACTGCCCCTCTGTATTGGGGTCTGGACAGCATGTTGGATATTTATTACTTGAGTGTTCCGGTGTGTGCTTCTGATTTATGGTTGAATAATTTGTTATGCACGTCTATTATAATTGGTTTCACTGATAGATGTAGCTAGTGTTTAGGCTGTTTGCGTGCAAGGAAAAGGATGATCATGCGAGTATCTTCGATTCCTTCCACAGAGGAATTTTTGGGTGTGAGCTATTTATGATCTGTTAGTGAATGAATATTTTGGAAGAGCCATTTGGTGATGTTGGCTAGCCTCGACAACTTTTGTGATTTAAATTTGCAGCTGCAGAACATCTTTACTCGGGTACTCGCTGATCTTTTTCATATTTGGATAGATCTGCAATCTTCCTGCTATTCTTTTCATGCACTTCCAATAGTTCTCATCTTTGCTGTTTATTTTGTTGGAATCATAATGCATGGAGGATTGCGAATGCCATTCCTCGGATTGTAGGCTACACTACGTGTTAGGGGCAGCTTAAAGAAATTTTGGTGACATCGCCTTTAATCTGCATGTGTTTTTTTGATATATTGCGGGAAGCGATTGGTTCATTGGTTGTGGCTACTCTAGTCAAAATATAAACCTAGAAAGTGGATGGTCGATTGTTGTCAAGTTGTCCCTTGTTTGTCCATGAATTCAGCAGCAGTTTAATAAGTTGCCTACATCGAAAATCTCGAAATCACTATTTATTTCTAAGGGCAAATACAATAGACACTTGAAGTATGCCTAAAATGCATCTATTGAACACCTTAGTGACGCTCATTTACAAAAGTAGAGCGCGTCCAGTTTACACAATTGTGTGGCCAAAACAACGAATGAAACGCCAACACTTGACTTTTCCAACAATATCTATTGTTTTCTCTTCATTTTCCAAACAGATCCTTTCTTCCAGCTTTCACAGGCAAGAATTCCCGCGCTACAACTTTTTCATCTCCAAGAAAAATAATACATCAACACATACAAGTTCATACCATGCTGCTTGTCTTCAATGGTCCTTCAACTCCCGCCTCCTCTTTTCCCCTCACCCAACTCCACATTTTGTAATTCTCACTCCATAACACATGTTTCGCCCTTTATGAGCTGTTGATCCAATAGTTTTAATTTCTGTAACAGAGTGAAATTTCGTAGAAATTAAGAGCACTTTAAAAAATTGAGGGAGAAAGAAATGGAGATCTTAGATATGGTCGTGGGAATTAAGGATATTTGTTTTCCTGATGGAGGTAATAGCAGCAACGAAGGCTTATAGTTTGTGACTGGTCGTAGTTGTAAAGGAGGATTTGAAAAATGTTTGTTTGGAGGAAAAAAAAATTATGATTTGGTACATGTTCACGCGCCTATAAAGAGGTGAGAAACACATTTTTGCCATGTCAGCAAACTGTTTTTAATAGATACATTTAGGCATATTTCAAGTGTCTGATAGGTCACACCTCTTGTTAAGATGTCTAAATGAAAAATTGTGTCACGTTCAAGGGGTTGTTTATGTATTAACTTCTCATAGGATTTTGACCCACCAGTCTTGACAAGACATCCATTTGGTGAATTTTGATACTCCTAAGGTTTTCTTCCTGCTAGTCTTCACAATGGCTTCACTTCCCTAATTATCTGAGATTCCCGAACTTAGATAATTATCTCGTCGTATCTAAATAGGCGAGACATCAAAGTTTGACGCATACATTCTTTTCTAGCAGGAGATAGAGGAAAACTGAAAGATATGGACTTTCAATCAAGCAGAGCAGCCTCTACGTATTGCCTATTCGCCATCCTTGGTGAGCCCGATTTTCTGAAGTTAGATTGAAGATTGAGAAAGCCGTCCATGCGAGATCCGAAAGTGGAGAACGCATAGCATTCTATGGATACATAGGATCAAACGTAGCGCTCTCTTGGCAGAGTTTAGGCAGCAAGAGACAGACGGATTCTCTCTATTATTGCCTCCTATTCCTAAGGGAGTGATCGAGATTAAGCCGCACGACGAAAAAATGCTATTCGCGCTTTGGTGTGGGCCTTTCGTACTCAAATCTGTACGGGAAAAGGATAATTATTCAGCGCGCTAAAATATAGTGAACGAGTTACCATATTCATAAAAATCCAAGATAATCTATCTTACTAATAATAAGAAAGGGTTAAGGGCCTCCAACTCACTTGCCGGAAGAATTCAAGTGAAATTTTTTTTGAATTCAAAGAAGACGCCTCCAACTACTTAGGGGAACCCACTCTTCTTCCTTGCGTTCGATTAGGGCCCCCTGCCATCCATTCTCTCAAGTATCTCTTCGCTTCTGGTAAGAGGGTGACACATCAATTAGCTAAACTATCCATTTCAGCATCAGGGAGGGGGAAAATATGGTTATAGGAGGTTCCTGAATAAAATTTCTCTAATAAACCATGGATTCCGTATATGTAAGGTTAGCTAGTGTGGATTCGCGTAGCTATCAAACAATTTGCATTCGCGGAAAAACTTGCTGGTAATAGAGCCAATGCACAAGCCAACTGGTGTGGTGGTGAACATATTGTGCTCTAAGCTAAGCTATTTGCCTTATAGACAGAAGAGATATAGAAAGTGTGCCGTGCTTAATTCATTAGATTCTATAATCAATATCACCAGTATATTATTTTATTTAGCATGGAAATCCCATTCTAGGAGTTCTCTAAAACCCTATCCCATATAAAAGATAAAAGCTATTAACGCTCTATCTATAGAATAGATCTTATGTAAAGAAAAGAACGATCGTCAGCGGAGACTGCAATACAAAGCTTTTTTATAATTAATATCACCAGAAGTCTTGCTTGCATACAAGTGCTTACATTTTCCTAAAGATTCTAAGACCCGATCACCCGTCAAAGAAATTTATGTTTATGAACTCTTCTCGCTCGCTTGAGAGTGCAAGATATCGTTACAAAGACAAAGCTTGAAAGCTATTTTGAAAGTGCCCTCTGATCTGTCTCATGTGTGCCTGGGTGTCCATCAAATCTGTCATGCCTTTGATGAGATGAAAGATGAGTTCACATGTATGGACCATCAAAAATCTTTCTAAAAGCTAGTGGCCTCCCCCTTTTTCGTAGTCGTTAATGGCGTAAGTGTTGCCCAATATTACAACTAGTTGATGAATGCGCACAAGAGCTAAGAAAAAAATTCTATAATATAAGATAAGAGGAGTCATCAAGTCCATATTCTGTTCGCCTTATGGCTTTCTTCTTGAGTAAGGAGAAAGAAGGCACAGTGCCAGGGAATAGCTCCGAGAGGGACTTCTTTGAATTAAAAAATAAATAAAGGTAAGAGTCCTTCCAATTGAGTAGGTGAGAGTCTTTTTCGAGTGAGATCTTTTACCACGCCTAACTAAATAAAAGAAAGTAAGAGAGAGAGTGGTCGCCTATTTCTTCAATGAAAATAAAGGACTACCTTATCCTAAGGCTGTCACTAAATGAATCTGGTAACTAATGATGCGAGAGAGGCTGAGGTGAGTATCATCGCATCGCCTCCGACAACTTCTTTTGTTGCCCTCCAGCAGCAGAGAGGATTTGATTCTCGGGCTTTTCCCTCCATGAGATCAGCCTAGTGCACTGTACCGATGGATAAGAGAACTGAGTAGGCCTAAAAGCGCTTGGGCAAGCACATTCCAATCGCTAATTCATGAAATTCTTTGAGCATTTTCCTTCTCCTCACTATCTCTATCTGAATGGACTGTTCATTTTCTTCAACAAGTACAATCACACTTCTCTTAACAATCATCTTTTATAGTAATATTTTACTGTATTCTTTAAAATTTATTTTTTAAGGTACATTAACTTTTATAATAACTATTCACCTCACTACAAGAAAATAGAGATATGATGACATTTATTAAATGTCATATTAAGATGCTTAAATGTCGCAAATTCATTTAGCGACATTTATTTTACATTTGCATCAAATGTCGTAAATTTCAATATCGTTAAATTTTCCAACATTTAAGTAAATTCGATATGAATTTTACGACATGTAATTTATGAGATTTATATAAATGTCAATAAGAGATTTACGATATTTAATTTATGATATTTAGGTAAATGTCAATAAGATTTTTATGACATTTAGTTTAAGACATCTATAAAATGTCACTTAAAATTACCAACATTTTTCTGTGATGCCAGTAAGTAAATTTACGACATTTATGAAAATGTCGTATCCACATTTACATGAATGTCAAAACCGACTAGTGACATTTTTTACAACTGACATTTAGATTAATGTCAAAATTTTAAAATATTAATATTAATCCTCTATTTAGTTTCATCACAATACTTTACATTCAATTTGTACATTCACAAATGTCAACCTCTATAACTAACCTGAAATGTATGTAAACATATGCCTTTTGATACTAGGACTAAAGAACAAAGTAGCGGTATAAAAAGTACTCTGTACAAGATAGATGATCCCAAATCAAATGATTTGTTCTCAAAGTAAAACTCAAATTCAACTAAATCATAAAAGATAGTTATTTCCACAAGTAACTACGTTAAGATCACTCCTAATTCCTAGACCAAATCAAGTAACAAAGCTTGGTGAAACCACCTCTCCACAAGTCAAGATTTTCATTGCCAGTAATTGACCTCACTTCCTTCAAAAATGCTGCACGAGAAGTCATACAGAAAGAAAAAAGAATTATAACTATAATAA
Organism: Nicotiana obtusifolia; assembly: GCA_002018475.1. Taxonomy (NCBI): domain Eukaryota; kingdom Viridiplantae; phylum Streptophyta; class Magnoliopsida; order Solanales; family Solanaceae; genus Nicotiana; species Nicotiana obtusifolia. The sequence goes on from MCJB01014843.1 coordinate 63,768, forward strand.
AGGGAATTCTTTCCTCCTCGACTATAACAAATTGGGATACCGAAAACAACAACAGATTGGGATTCTAAAAGAACAAACATATTGAATAATGGGTATAATAACAGCAACTGAAGAGAGAAAATAAGACAAATAAAAGGAAACAGTATGTTGTAATATTATCAAACTTACCCAGTTTCTGTGTGCCTACTTCACTAATTCCAGTCTTCTTGATTGTTTAACCTGAGAAGAAACATTAAATAGGTTACTTTGATAGTGTACAAAATTCAAAACTTAGCAAATTATAAAATATTAGATACAAAAAAATAAGATAAAGCCACACAATATTTTTCATTTTATGAAAGATACTTTATCGAGTATAAGAAGATAACAGAACATGACAGCATTTACCCATATGATCAAACAACGTTGATATAAATTCTTTTACCCAGTTCAAGTAAAAGCAAAAGTTTCAAACGCCAAAGATGTTTCCTACTCTTCGAATCTAAATATAAAAATATATAGCTTAAACAAGTGTACAAACTCACCTTATTTGTCTGAACAACTGAAATATAGGTGATAGTGATTGTTGGCGATCTTCAGTTGAGTTATCATAAATCTATCACAAAAGAGGAAGATTATTATAACTAAAAGAAAACTAAATTATAACATAGAAGTTTATATAGAGGGCCGGCCACAAAACTTGGAGCTGCTCTTTTTTCTGGAGTCAGAACAATCCCATGAGTGTCTGGTCCCATAACTTGTCCATACACATCATTGAGAGCAATTCCAGGAACATTTAACTCAGATACACCTTAGCAAGGTCATTCACTTTTTTCTTTTTGTAAGAAAGAGTAAAGCAATAAAAAGTTATAAACTTTTATAATAAAGAATAAGAATTTACCATAACTTCACCATCTATCTCATTTACTGGTTGTTCATTCTTTCTCATATGTTTTCTTTTAACACCTCAATACGACTTGGTTTTACACCATCCTTTTTTTTCATCTGTTTATATAGTAAAAAGGTGTGTCAAAGAAATTTAAGAAAACAAGTACGAATATATAAATTGCAGAAAGCAGATAGTGAATATGGCACACCTTATTTATAATTTGAGAATGATTTTTCTTCCTGATATGTGTGGCATAGTCACATTCTTTTGGCTTTGTTTGTTCCTATGGCTCTTTTCCTAGAAAGTTAGACACAAATTTATATATTAGAGACAATTCCCTGCCAAAAACCAAATCAAAAACAAAAATTTTTAGAGGAAAAAGGAGAAAAAGTGAGAATAATGACAGAGATTTAAACACTAAGAAGCACAGTAAAAAACCCCCAACTCAATGATCTATTTTTAATAACAATATTTACTAAAATAGTGACAAACATAGGAAGAATAACTAAGACATGTCGTTTTCTTCAACATATCTTTCATTACTTTTCAAAGTTAATGGGCCGATTTCTATACCAGGCACACCTTCTCTAATCCATTCAACATCTTCTTCATTTTCAAATATAGTATTATCCTGATGTTGTTCGGGCACGTATCTTGATTCAATTTTTTCCTGAAGTGAATCTTGCAAACTAGTTCATTCTATTGCAAAAAAATATAATATTTTATCATGAATAAGCAAAATCAAACTACAGAACACGAGAATTAACATCTTGAATAAATACAACTTCCATAAAACTAGTATCAAACTGATATTTGATTGAACTTAATTTAGGATTATTTTAGAATGAACTACTAAATGAGATCATGCTAATCTAATACTTTTCAAATAGCACCATTCTTTCTATACAGTAAGTTCAAATACTAGAAACATAATCTGCAAGCAAACTAAAGAGCATAAATAACTAGGATAGAAGAAACCTAGTAAGCACTTCCAGAACACAACAATCCCGTCTTTGAAATACGACAATGACAAAACAAATTAAAGACCTACCCAAAAAGAAGAAAAACAAACTTTCTTTCATCCATCGATTAGTCAACTATGTCTCAGTTCTTGTGTTCTATTTAACAAAATCCAAACAACTACGGAAAAGAAAGAAAATTAGTATTAACTAAACTAGGTACCGGCAAAAACTCGAATATCACATGCACAAATTCTTTAAAAAACCACATCTGAACAACCTAAAAAATAAAGAAAACTATTATCTAAACTGGGTACCTGCAAATATTCGAATTTGCAGTGTTTTGTGGAGATTAGCGGCGTTAAAAGCAATAAGAAGAAAACAGATAAAACCCTTCAAAAGCCTCAACGCCAAAACCTTCTCCTTCTCAAAGTAACTGCGATAGCACAGCAGAAAGCAAAAGATTAGGTCTTTTGAAGAATTATAACTAATAAAGAAAACTGTATTTTTTTGAATTTGGAGGAGGGAAGCCAAAATCTTTTAATTTCACTAAAATTGGACTGGATTTGATAAGGGAATGAGCCGATTTGAGAAATCCCAGCATCTTAGGGTCTCGAGATGCTTCTAACACAGGATCCCAAGGAGTATCACGGGGTCTTTAGTTGGCAATTGTGGTCCATTAAAAATGTAGGTGCATCGGTCCTACATATACTTTCAATTTGTATTTTCATCTTTAAATTCAACATCTAGCAATAATATGGAACATTGAAATTTTAGTCCAAATTTTTTAAATCGGCAATTAACGTTTTACTTAATACAGGAATTTTTAATTTTTTAATAAATAATAAAATAATATAAAAAATACATTAAAGTTTTTATAAGATTAAAAAAATCATAGAAAAATAAAATATCTAGAATTGTTTTATAAGTATACATAACATAATAGTGTCAAATTTATTATGAGATAAAAATCAATTATAACGTTTGAACTTTCAAATAATCAAAATATTAAATTCTTAAAAAAAAATATATTAACAAACTACACATTTAATTACCTCTCAAAAAGTAAATAATTAATAAACTTTATAAGTACCATATAATTTAAGATATTACTCCTTCATAAATAAGTACAATTTTAGTAAAAGAATAAGCCTCATAATTTTGGGAGACATAATGCTAAGAATAAAGGCCAATAGCAAGTGAAATATAAATTTTGGCTATTCATTTTTAAAATAAAATATTCAAATGATATTCACCTTCACAATGTTTCTCACTCAAATAGTAAATATGCAATATTAAAACTCGATATCTTAGTTAATCTGAATCTTCATATTTATGTATATGAATAGAGCTTTTATCATTCATTTGTTAAATTATTTTGAGGGTCAATATTACTAATTATAAAATTTAACATATGATTTACGTAATAACTCCCGAACGCTGAGGATAGGCGTGTTTATGAAGCACAATTTGACATTTGGGCCGTAAGCCTCACACATAAACCGTCCCAACAAGTGCCTCGCCCAGGAGCGAGTCATGGACTAGTCCCAGAAAGACTTTTAAGATATTAATCGACAATACATAACTCGTCTATTCGAAGGATAAGCATCACAATATTTTTTAAAAATATAATAATATGAATAACGATGTTTTGATTCTAGACAAAGAATAATTTAACAATTAAAAAATACAAAAAATTTCAATATTAGATGAACATGTTCGTAATTATCCACTGATAATATGACATTTAAAGTAAAACTCATTATTTTTTTTGACATTTGTATCAAATGTCATAACTTTTACGATATTTTATTCAAATATCGTGGTTTTACTATATTTTGTATCAAATATCATTATTTTTGTTTTGTTTTATTGACATCTTATATCAAATGTTATTTTTGCAACATTTAATATCAAACGTTTTAGTTTTACGACATTTCTCCATAAATGTTGATGTTTTTACGATATTTCTTCATAAATGTTGTTTTTACGATATTTAGTATCAAATGTCATTTTTTTACAATATTTAGTATTAAATGTCATTGTTTTTACGACACTTTGTATCAAATGTCGTAATCGACATTTCTTCATTATTGTCGTTGTTATTATGACATTTTGTATCAGATGTCATATCTTGATGACACTTAGCATCAAATGTCGTTGTTTTTGTAATATTTTGTATCAAATGTCATAGTTCGTACGACATTTGTTCATAAATGACATGAATTTCACGTTTTACGGCATTTATTTCAAATGTCGCTAAATAAATGTCGCTGTATCCTCACTTTCTTATAGTGCCTATAATAATAAATCATATAGCAATATACTCTTTGTAAAATTACCTATTTATAATAAGCTTAGTAAAAAACTAGGTATTTGCATTTTGTGGTGACCAAAAACCAATATGTTAATCACATTTCATTAGAGACGAACTTCAATAAATTTTTGTAAGCTCTAGCAAGGAAACTGGAACATCCAAAGTTCTTGTGAGCTTGGAACATGCGAAATTGAGAGATGACGTTGAGATTAATTTATTCGAATATTCTCCGGGCATTCCACCTTACATTCCCTCAGCTAATTCTGCATTATTCAATGTCACGTGGGGTCTAAAAATTAACCCAGTCATTTAGAAGCAAAGGTAGTATTATGCTAATACAAAGATGACAATCTTAAAGTCACCTACAAATAATTAAAGGAAAATTTGCACTTGCTAGTCGTAAAAATTGGAAAAGATGTTTCTTTGGGTAATTTTTACCTAAAAAATTCAAATAAGATTCAAATATCACGAGATTTTTATATAGAAGTTTAACTGTAATCTTGATTCATTTTCGTAAGTTGGCCTATTGTTTTCACAAGTATAATTCTATTAAAAGTTTACTATCTAGGCTTAATAAGCAGTCAATTCTTCAAAATAATATTATCACCCCCAGAAGAAAAAAGAAAAACTTGTTTAACTTGCTTCAAAATCTCTCATGGATTTATAGTAGTATAATTACAATAGTAAAATAAGAAGCAGAGAAGAACTAGTAAGCTTTCGTGACGGGCTTCTCTCTGCCGGTGCAGTTTAACTAGCATGCGCCTAGCCATGGGAAAGAGAACTCGAATTCCATCCCCAAAAGCTCTACTGGCACAAGAGGATGCTTCAAAGGGTAATGCACCACCAGGATCGAGAGGGAATCAAGGTTCGCAGGTAGAGAAAACAAAAGGAGTACGAGTTGAACATGGATCCAATGCAATAGTAACCCCAATTTCTACAGAAGTGAATGAAATACAAATCAATTATGCTCTGATCACAGAGGTAGCCTCAGCCTCAACAACCACGAGGAACATTCTAAGCAAGCATGTCGAAAATTCAGAAGCAATTTCAGAGATAATGGAGGAAACACGAACTGATGCTAACAAGGTTCAAGTACTACGCCAATGCACTGAGATTGTGTAGAATTTCTCTGACATGGGAAGGAATTCTCCAAATAATAATGGAAGGACGTTGAGGGCTGATGAAGTTGAGGAGGAACTGGATTCTCCACCTCCGAGATGCTCTATACGGGACAATTTTGATATTACAAAGATCAATAAAGCTGGATTCAAGCTTGAATATGTTGCTCCTGATGTGCATGGTGAGTCCTCTATCACACACATAGAATTGGAGGACATTACCTCAGAAATTAAGTATTGGAATTCTGCGATGTATGGGGAGCTCATCCCCCCTTTGCAGTGATAAAAGAATATATTCAGAGACTCTGGAACAAACATGGCATAAGTAAGATAGCAATGCTTAAGAATGAAATTATTTTGGTTCGATTTGAGACTGTTGCAGGGATAATGTTCTCCCAGGGAATATCTTCCATTTTTATAATAAGCCATTTATTGTCAAAGTCTGAAATCCTGATATGGAGTTCTCTAAGGAGGAAATACAAACTGTACCTATATGGATTAAACTTCCTGGATTGGACTTTAAGTATTTTAGTCCAAAGGGATTGAGCAAGATTGGCAGCCTTGTGTTGGTAGGCCTCTGATGGTGGATCAGAACACAGAGAGAAAGGTTGGATTGAATTTTGCTAGTTTATTGGTAAAAGTAGGAATGGATACTAACCTTCCAGATTCTGTGGTATTAGGAATGAGAAGGGTTACCTTATGAAGCACAAGGTCCTATATGATTGGAGGCCAACCTTGTGCAAGTTCTGTCTTCAATATGGGCAAGATGTTACAGATTGTAGAAAGAAGAAGGTCAAAACTGTCCCTCATCCACAAGGGAACCAACATGTTGCACCACAAGAGCAACTAGGTATACCCCCAAATGTGGCTCAACAAGTGAAGCATGGGAAAGGGATGTTGCAAGACACTGGACCAACTGCAGAAAAACAACAGATTCATAAAGAGAAATGAACTCAACCACCAGGGCAGCCGGCCATAAGGACTCAGAAAGGGCAAGCAAATACTGGTTGGGTCACACCTATGAGAGAAGCTAGGAATGAGACTAAAGTACAGCCAATGGAAGGGAGCAACCCCTTTCAAGTATTACAAAAACCAAATGTTAGCAAAGGCCCCAATGCTGCACATGGGAGCAACGAGGGTAGTCATGCTATTCCCACATCTGGGAATGATTAGGATTCCATATTGGAATGTGAGGGGCTTATGGCCCAAATAAGCAGAAGGAGATTCAACTCCTCTGCAATAATAAAAATATAGGATTTGTGGAATTTCTGGAAATAAAAGTAGAGAGTAATAAGATCGAGCGCATAGTTAATAAGATGTTTGGAGGGTAGAAGTATATCACTAATTTGGAGGCACACTATAATGGGAGAGTGATAATTGTTTGGAGGCCAGACTACTATAATGTAGTACCTACCTCTATTGATGCTCCAGAAGTGACATGTGAGGTGTATCATATTCCTTCACAGGTTACTTGTATGATTTCTTTTGTGTATGCTTTTAACACAAAAGAGGAAAGAAGACAACTATGCTATGAATTAGTAGCACGTATTGTAAGGAGTACTATACCATGGCTAGTGGTTTGTGACTTCAATTCAGTCTAAATAATGATAATAGGCTTGGAGGAAACCCTGTTACCTGGGAAGAACTTATAGATTTCCAGACATGTATTGATACTTGTGGTCTGATGGAGTTAGCTCACGATGGTTAGAGGTGTACTTGGAATAATAAAGGTTCTAATTAAAGAATATATTCTAAGATAGACTGGAATAAATAATGAATGGCTTCACAGTATACATGCATGTAAGGCTATGTACTTGGTTGAGTGTACTGGTGATAATTGCTCTATCAAAGTCACCTTTCAAGACAATATTGTGAAACCTAGAAGCGCTTTCAAATATTCTAATATTTGGTCTAAACACCCTCAATTCATGAGGATGATTGAAACAGGATGGGATGCTCAGATAATTGGTTGTAAGATGCTACAAGTAGTAAGAGAATTGAAAATGCTTAAGAAGACTAAAGTCACAACACTTCGTGAAATTGTCTCTGAATCAAATGAGGATAGAGTGGCATTATAGTGTGCACATGAATTGCTTCATCTAGACCTTGGTAATCAACTACTTTAACAACCGAAAAAGGAGTAATATCAGAAATTAAGACATTCATCATACTTGGCTGAGATGTACCTGCAACACAGAAGTAAAGCCAATTAGATCAAACTTGGAGGTGATAACACCATGTATTTCTATTCTGTCATAAAGCATAGGAAATTGAAGCATGTTATTACTCAGTTGAAAGATATCCAGTATTATGAGGACCTCTTCGGGACAAATGTGAGAAGAGGGTCAGTGCTTTTAGAGGTTTCTTAAAAAATGGACCTGTGTTGTCAATTGAGCAGCAGATGAATATATTGAAACCATTCTCTACTGATGAAGTTAAGAATGCCGTGTGTAGTATTGATATCAATAAAAGCTCTGGACCAGATGGTTATGACAATGGCTTTTATAGAGCACCATGGGATATAGTGGGAAGTGATATAACTGAGGCAGCGTTAGAATTCTCTCGTAACAGACAGTTTCTGAAACAGATAATTGCTACTAATATTGCGCTAATTCCTAAGATATCTGCTCCAGAACATGCAAGTATTATAAACCAATTTCTTGTTGTAATGTAATTTACATTGCCATACCAAAATTGATCTATATGAAATTAAAGCATGTTGTGAGTCACTTGTTAGCAGAGAACCAAGCTGCATTTGTGCAGGGGAGGTCCATGGTCCATAATGTCTTAGTATGTCATGACTTACTAAGACACTATACCAGGAAGACTACTCCTAGGTGCCTGATGAAGATTGATCTAAGAAAATCTTATGACATGGTGAGTTGGGTGTTTGTAGAGGAGGCTTTAATTGGATACGGGTTCCTAGTGAGTTTTTTTCGACTGGTTATGGTATGTGTTACCTCTCCAAAATATTCTATTATGGTGAATGGTGAAGGGAATATATACTTTTAGGGTAAAAGAGGGTTGAGAGAGGGGGATCCCATGTCTCCGCTCCTATTTCTTCTAGTCATGGAGTATTTCTCTGGAGTGCTAAAGAGTATGAGTGAGCTACCTGACTTCAAATTTCATCTTATGTGTAAGCATCTTAAACTTACACATTTGGTGTTTGCCAATGACTTAATGATTTTTTGTAAGCAAAAGAGCAGTCTGTTAGCAAAGTCATGGAGGTATTGGATCATTTCACAAAAGTCACTGGTATGATAGCAAATATGAAAAAATCAAATATCTTAATTGCAAGGGTGGATGAACATACTAAGAAGAATCTACTGAACATTGCAAGGTTCTCAATAGGGACCTTTTCTATTAGATACCTGGGATTACCACTCTCTTCAAAAAAGTAGAGTAAGTTGGAGTGTCACCAGCTGATTGACAAGATCACTTTAAAGGATTAAGAATGGTTATGCTAAACAACTTTTCTATACTGGGAGTTTACAAATTATTAATGCAATATTATTTTCTATACATAACTTCTGGGGGCTATTTTTATTCTTCCACAAAGTGTGCTCAAAGAAGTTGACAAACTATGCAGGGAGTATTTATGTGGTGGGGGGGGG
>MCJB01014843.1:83222-108710 GCA_002018475.1 Nicotiana obtusifolia
GGGGGGGGGGGGGGGGGGAGGAGGGGAGAAGCAGATTACTTTGCATTCTTCAGTAAAACAAAACAAACAATAGATTGAGTCTTCTAATTATGTTATGTAATCACAGGATCACGCAGCCAAGAAAAATCTGGTCTAATAATTCAGCAGTTGCATGAATCTATGAGGCAAAAAGTGAAAGAAACCAAGGAAATCAGGGGCACCAACAGGTTGGGAGATATAAGGGAAAGATGAAACTTTTGATTAATATTTGAAAGATCTAGAGTCTGACTTCTGCTTCTGGAAGTGGCAACTTAGTAAGACGCAAGATCAGTCTTCCTGCAATTTAATCTCTAATCTTCATCTCACATTCACATTGATTCTTACATATTCCGAGCATAAAAGCATGTAATCATGAAGAAATTATTTTAGGATTTCCAGTGGCTTATTTTTCAAGCCATACCAAAAATTTCTTCTATCATACATACCAGTGAAGGATACACACAAAGAATAACAGCCAATGTGAATGAATGCCTGAAAGGCATAGTGGCATACTTAGAAAATAATGTTATTAGACACTCCTTTGTTGGTGAACTAGACAGTTTGAAAATGCTCTATGCATATCCTGGTTTGTACAGCTATTTGCATCCCCGGATGCTTCTATTAAATAATATTGCATTCCTTGATAAAAAAATCTCTATACATATCCAGACACTATAGATCTCATCGCTCTAGAGAGTTGAGGCCAGAATCTATTTTTAGGCTTTTAGCTAACTGTTGGAGGCTGGGTTTACCTTATAAGTGGATCCCTGTGATACTCGCAATATTAATCTCACCTACATTGACAGTACAACTTCCTATAAAATTTTACTATCGACAAGCATTAATTAGGCCATGCCTGAAATAACATAATTTGAAGTGGAAAATTAAACAATAAAAGTATTCTATATCTTATCTCATGTATTATCTTCTTGAATGACAGAATTTTGAGCTCAACCAAGTTCAAATTCTAAATATCTTGAAATTTTGTTTGGTTTTCTTTGCTCATTATATGATTAGTTTCTTCTGCAGTTAACTCATCTCTTATGATCTGTTAAGTAAGGCAGGTAGAGGAAGGAAAGTATAATGCATGTAGAGGCTAACTTCCAAGTATCACTACAACAAGGGATCATGCAACTGATCCATTACTGGAGTAGTTTATCTTAATCCATAGTTTATAAGAACTCTACATTGTCCCATAAATACAGCAGCTCACACAGACTAATTAAAAGGCAAATGTTAAACAAATGAGATTTACTTCACTTCACTTCAAGATTATTAGAACATTACTAGAAAGTTATAGATGAGCTTACAGATTCTTGAATTTCCTCCTTGACAATATAAAAGGGATCTTGAGCTGAAGACATCTTTAACACCAATTCTAGAACGTTTACCTGCAGACATCACATAATTGCAACAATATCTCAAATTGCTCAAACCGTATTATGACTATAGAGACACAATAGTAATTTAGCATGTAGGCTTTCTCCAGAAAAATATGAAAATTATCAAAAGGATGAATTCCAAAAAAATTACACTTATTACACGACCTGATCCAAATACAAAACAAGATCTGAAAAAATAATCAAAAAGAAGAAAGCTTTACCCACTAAAAATTTATATTCAGCGATTCATTTGAGTTTATCAGAATTCAAACTAAATTGATCCACTTTGATAAACGTGGAAGATAACTTATAATGGTTTTTATTTCGGGAGAGAAAAATCTGAATCAGAGAGAGAGATAGAGAGAGGAACCTGCTGCTTGATTTCGTCGAGTGGCCGGAGAATAGACCGGAGAGAGCAGGAGACGGTGAGAGTAGTAGTTCTGAATAGGCCACCAACCTGGGCTGGTATCCATTAAAGGCTGATGTGCACTACATATTTGGGCTTCTCTAGCCCAAATACAACAACTAAATGGGCCCCTTGGTTGCATTCAGGGTTCGTCAAAATAGTAAAAATAGCACGAGCTAACCAGTTTTCAGATTGGTAATTGAAAGATAGTCAGCGTTTGGAAAGTCATTAAAAATTAACCACTATTTTGCTGCAACACGGACCGGTCCAGCATAATATACTGGAGATTGGTGCATCTGTGTATGAACTTCCAGCATATTATGCTGGAACTCCAACACGCGGAAAGTTTCGGCATAATATACTGGAGATTGGAGCACCTGTGTATGAATTTCCAGCATATTATGCTGGACCAGTATATTATACTGGAACTCCAGTATATTATGCTGGAATATTTTTTGGATTTTCGGATTTTGAACAGTTTTTTCGTTCAGATTTATCTTTACATGAAAAGTGACTAAATTTCGATTACTTTTGAAACTGTAGCTATTTTTCAATTACCACTTGTAAATATGGCTATTTTTAAATTTCTCCTGTCAAAATAGTTAGGCTGATCAGTTATCGGACTGATAATCGAAAAAATAGCTCGCACCTATGAAATAATTGACAAATAACTAGTATTATTTAATACAAACATAAAATTTACACAAGAACACACTTAGCAAAATACGGAAAAAAATCCAACATATTATATTGTATTATGAACTACTGTGTATAAACTCCAGCACCTTGTGCTAGAATTTAAAGACATCATATAAATAACATATTACATTGAAACTCCAAGAAAATGTATTGGAACTCAAACAAAACACCATATATGTGAATTCATATTATGGTTAAGTTCGAATTTTTAGAAGTTATATTCCAAATATTATGATGGAACTTCAACAAAAGATATTGAAACTTAAATAAGACTCAATCTTATAATTCTAATTTCAAACTTTCGTTGAAGTTTAAATGATAACTCAATAACAAGAATTGGAACTTGAATAACAAATAAAGAAAGGAAAGCAAGATACAAATAGTGATGAGAAATTAGCAATAATCTATATTATATTAAAAGCACGAAGACTCTTAGCGCAACGTCGTTTGCCTTTTTTATCCTTTAAAATTAATTTTACATTGGACAAAATCGTAATTTAATTACTTTTCTATTTAGGACCTTAAAATCAATCAAAACTTTACTTATTAAATCTTTCCTTATTTAAACTATGTAAAGATTCTTTATTTAGGACTTTAAAATTCATTAAGATTTTACCTTATATAAATCCTTTTTCTTGATTAAATTATGTAACAAAACTAAAATTCCTTACATTTGAAAAAAATTCGTTTGGTTACTTAATTAAGAGACATAACGTTGTGAATCCACAGCGTATACTATTATGAATCCACAACGTATCCCATTTGTGTGTCGGATCGTTTCGACTTGCTACAGGGAGGATTACTAAGGTGAAAATCCTGTCAAATTATGAGCTAGTTAATAAACTCTAAACCACGACCTCACCTGCTGACCCTTCTACAACGCCCACCTTGGCTTAAAAAGGGGTTCTGCGGAGGCCACCAGTTATGCTGCCATAACCAGAGCTTACTATCTAACTCAGAACTGCCTAGGTTTATACCTTTAACCTAAGCAACATCGGAACAAGTACAGCAATCAAATTAATACTAGAGCATGATTTCAGAATAGTTCAAGAATCCTAAGTTTAACACATAATTATTTATCCTATCATTTAGGCTAAATATTCAAATAAGATATTAAAATTTAAACAAAAGAAAATAAAAATACCTGAGACCGCCTAGATTGTAACCAAGTGGTTCTTTTTGATTTAATTGAAACGATTACAGAAAGTGTTTACAAGGGAGATTGACTGAAGGATGCCTAAAAAAAAAACTCTTGCCTTACCTCAAACCTAAGATCCTCTTATAATGGATCTACTTAAAGAAAATTCCAAAAAATGTACAATAAAATGGCCGACACTATTATTTATTCGTGGCCAATCAAAGAAAAGAAAGGAAAAAAATGACACTCTACTTTATTAAAGTAGATTCTGTGGCCGACAACTTAACATGGTAGGGTCGGCTTCTTTATAAAAGCTAATTTGTCTTATTACTCCAATAATTCTAATGTGGGGCTTTCAATTATTTTCCAATGACTGTTTTGTGTTTGTTATTTTTTGATGATGAGGATTCCTCTGCATTTTTCTTCATTTTCCGTAGAAATTCTTCGATTTCTTCAATATTGATCTGTTCTGTATGAACTTCTTGGGATTCTTCCGCTAAACAGATGTCCTCATCCGTGGTGTTACCGATTGACGCCATTGACACATCATCTGAAATTTCTGTGTCAAAATTCTTGGCTAAATCTTTCCTGACTTCTTCGAGATAAGAGGCTATAATCTCCTTTTTTGAAACTGCACCCTTTTTCATCTGTAACTTTCTGGTTATGTGTTTGAAAGGGCTGACCTCATCTTCAGTATTACTGGCTTTACTTTTTGCATTGAAACTCTCCAATGCCTTGCGGATATTATCTATAGTTTCTTGTCCATGGACGTTTTCTTCTTTGTCTTTGTGAAGCATTTTGCTCCAAAACTTAGTATAAAATATTCTATTAAGACATGGAAATCCCTTGCTGGTATAATCAACTTCAATATCCCATTTCATAATCTATGGGATTGAAAATTCTATAAGAAAATACATCAGGGCCATTCCTTTAAAGAAAATATTATCTTTCTATAAACTGATTAATTTAGGGGATAGTTCTACCCACTGAGTATATAAACTCTTATAATTTTCTGGTGAAATATCTATTGATGGGCCATATGTAGTCCACCATTCACAGAACCAATTTGGTACATTCTGTTCGAAAACATTAGAACAGATCTTTATAAACCATGAATGTTTTCGGTTAGAATTTTCATATAAGAAACTTTTATTATAACTTTGGATATAATCCCAATAGTTAAACTTAACAGAAATTTTCTGTTCCGGGTGGATATAACCCATTTCTTTCAATGTACTGATTCCCCATTCATCAGCAGGAATAATATGCTTAATAATGATTTTAGAAAAGTTATAAACCTTCCTTGTGGTCTATGGATAGAAATGCTGAATTTCAGCTGAATTTGTCGATAATAGAATTAATTCAAATTCATTCTATACTTATAAGCAATAGAGGCATATGATACTGTATCTAAGTACCTAGCCATTATTTGGTAGGGATTATCTTTCCATTTAAGGTCAGATTGTTCTAAAAGAATTATTAATTCTTTTTGTGAACTTTGGCTATAAACCTCATTTCCTTCTTGGCCTTCTTCTGTTAAGGCTGTTGGGTATGAAGGTGAGTTATTACCCGAATCCTATTTGGATTTTATGAAATCCATAAACTCCTTATACATAGGGTGGTCAGTATTAACCCCAGAGCTTTCTGCAAAATTAGCAGCTATTAGCTTTTGATTACCAATTTGGGCAAGGATATTACCTATGCCTCTACAGTTCCTCTTCCCCTCCCTCGAGGGGGTGTATACTGTGGTCTCATCTGCACAATGAAACACAAGGAATTAGGAATTCAAATATTCTCTAGTAAGAAAATCAGGGAGATTATTATCACTACTTTTTTATAAATAATTTTGAAATCAAACGGAGCTAGTAATGCTTGCCATCTTGCAAACATCTGTTTCGAAACATCATGCTTAAAATCTTTATTAAAGATAAATCTGGCTGCATGACAATCAGTTTTTATTATAAACTTTTGGTTATATAAATCAGTCTGAAACTTCAATACACATTTAACTATAGCTAGAATTTCTTTAGCTACATTCGCATAATTTTTTTGAGAATTATTCCATTTCCCAGAATAAAATTGGTCAAGATATTCCTGTTTATTACTAGGACATATCTGTTTCAATATTCCACCATAACCTATATCAGAAGTATTAGTTTCAACCACTTTATTCCAATTAGGATTAGTAAGTGTTAAACATGGAAGGTTATTAACCTTTTGTTTTATAATACGAACAGCCTCTGTATGACTATTAGTCTAAGGTTTTGGATTCTTCTTAAGTCTATCATAAAGAGCAACAGTATCTTTAGTTAGATCCTTTATAAAGGGAGAAATATAATTAAGACTGCCCAAGAATCTTTGCAATTGAGTTTTGTCAGTAATAATATCAGGGAATTTAGAAGCAAATTCAATGCTACGATTAATAGGAATTATTTCCCCTTTTTCAATATTATGACCTAAAAATCTAATATTAGTCTGGAAAAGATTCATCTTTGGTTTAGAAGTAACCAAACCATTTTGTATAATAAATTTTCTAAATATTTCTAAGTGCCGAAAATGACTTTCAATATTTTTTGAAAATACTAAAATATCATCAGTATAAACAATTATAAAATTAGTATAGGAAATAAAGATATCATCCATAATCTTATGAAATTCAAAAGGAGCGTTCTTCAAACCAAATGGCATAACATTCCACTCATATTGACCCATTGGGACATTAAAAGCGGTTTTATATCTATCTGATTCAGCTATTTGAATCTGCCAATAGCCTGATTTTAAATCGAACTTTGAGAAAATAATCGCATCATGTAATCTATCCAATAAATCCTTTTTTATAGGGATGGGATATCT
Organism: Nicotiana obtusifolia; assembly: GCA_002018475.1. NCBI lineage: Eukaryota > Viridiplantae > Streptophyta > Magnoliopsida > Solanales > Solanaceae > Nicotiana > Nicotiana obtusifolia. Next base: position 89,719 of record MCJB01014843.1, read on the forward strand.
AATCCATTTTAGCACCTTATTAAGGGGCTTATACTTTATAACAAGTCTAGGAACTCCACGTTCCTGTTCTGCATGTTTATTAACATAGAAAGCAGTACAAGACCATTTGGACTTTGAAGGTTTTATTAAACCTTTCTCTATTAGAGAACCAATTTCCTTTTTGCATAATTCTAAATATTCGGAATTCATTTGGCACAACCTAGCTTTAGTTGGGATATTACCCTCTGAAAAGCTTTCTTCATAAGGAAGACTTACTATATGACGTTTCCTGTTCCAAAATTGATTTGGATGGTTTCCGCAAATTTGTAAAGAAAACTGATTTTTTAACAAATCAATTTTTTCTATTAACCTTGGAGCTTTTAAATCCTGCTCAATAGTGAGATTGCAAATTTCATTTTTGAGAAAATCAATCTGCTTATTTTTTGCAGTAATTTTATTAGAAATAATTTCATTCAAAAATCTTTGAATTGGTTGAGTTATAAACTCAAAAGTAATCGATTTTTCATTGTATGTACCTGTAAAGCTATTAGCATCCCAGTAAGTAAAAGACATAATTTTATGAAAAAATGGCACACATAATATTATTTCCTAATGAATATCTTTTATTAAAATAAAATTTTCAGGAATACAAATATTATTTTTACAAATAAAAGCTTTAGGTAATTTATATGTAATACCCATATGCTGACCACTAGCATTCTTTAATCTATGAGTGATTTTATAAAAATATCTAGAAGGTATTATTCCTTCTTTTATACAATTCAAATTTGCTCCGCTATCAAATAATGCAACAAACTCTTTCTTGAAATTATAATCAATCAAAAGAGTTACCTTTATTAGAAACTTTTGTGTAGTAAAGAACTGTAATTTCTGCAAAAATTCATTGTCATGAAGATTAACAGTTCCTAAAAAGTCATCTCTTACTTCTTTATTAGAAGTACTGGGACCTAATTCTAATTCAGTAATATTAGTACTGAATTCTAAATTTGGGGTAACCTGAGGATTTTTTAACTTAATAATCCTCTTATCTAAGGCTATATTAGAAGCCTTTAGATTCGAGACTTCATTCTTGAGATTATTAATCTCCTCCTTCAAGTCTTGAACAGTGGTTGGCCTATTAATGGCCTGGGATTTTTCTTTTAAAATCCTCTTTATATCAGAAATTATATAAGGACCCTTTTGGGAAGGAATTTTTTCAACTTCAGAATCCTTAGGACTATTATCCTTAATGGGATCTATCCTATCTATAATCTGGGATCTTCAGGATCCTTAATGACTCTAAGGAGTTCTAATAAACTGTCATTGGTAAGGACGTTAATATCTAGGTCCTTAAACTGCGAATAAATATTATAAAATTTATCCTCTGTGCTGTTATTACAACACTAGCCTTGTTTACAAGGTTCACATTCTATTTCTGAAGAAGAATAATATTCTTCATTCTGTAACACCTTCAAATCTTCATCGGTTGAAGATTCTGTGTCACTGTAATCTGGGGATGAATTTAATAGGATCTTATATAACGAATCCTTAATGCTATCATCTAAATTAAGGTTTTTGATCTTATCCTTAACCTCGCAATCTTTGGCATAATGCCCTACTTTATCACACTTATAACATGCATCTGGCTTAATAGACTTAATAAAATCCTTTTTCTTCTTATAACTAGACCTTCTCTTCTCGGTCTTTTCTATTTTTTTTTCAGGATTTCTCCACTTCTTTCTTCTTCCTATGAGGTTTCTTAATTTTGGGGATATCTATGGCAAATTGCTCAAAGAACTCTCCTAATTGCTGTCTTTCATTTAGACGGTGTTTTTTAACCTCTTGGTTTAGCTTAATCTCATTACAAAGAGCTAAACCTTCCTGAGTGCATACACTAATTAACTTACCATAAGTATAGTTATTATAATCTATACTCATAGCAGTACCTCTACGGGTCTTTCTAATTCTTTCAGCAAATAAAGTGGGAAGCCCATCTATAAACTTAGACTTCCAGTGAGTACTATTACACTCGGGTAATTTCATAACTCTGGATAGAAATACATCCTTATACCATCTAAACTCTGTAAGTGTATGACACCTAAGATTTTGAAGCATAGTCCTAATGGTCTCACTATTATCTGACCATCTTCTTGAGAAATGTTCTACAATATTGAGAACTAAAGAATAGACTATATTCTGAACATTATAACCATTTTCTATCTTAACAGCTCCTAAGATATCTGCTCTTTGAATAATTACCCCACCAACCTTTCAGTTGGCTAGTAAACCCAGCTATAATCATATCAGCTATAGCTTCTTCAAAATTATTATTTACCTTACAGATAGTATTATACATAAGCATTCTATGTACCTGAATATAAATCTGTCTATCTGTGAAACCATCTATGTTCTATTCATAGATTTCCTTACCACTATAACTCTGCGAGAAGTAATTGGGCTCTGGTTCTTCTAGTAAAACATCCCGAGGGGTCGGCCTATGATAATAGTACATCCTTTGTACTGGCTTCCTAGCAAACTTCTCTGAGATTTTATTAATCTCATCAGAAAGTTTTTTCTTTCTTTCTTCGCTAGATAAATTTTCTAAATTTAAAGGACTAATTCTAAATCCTTCAAATTTCTTATTAAGTAGTTTCTCCAAGTCATCGAGACTTTTTAATTTAAAGTCTTTGACTTCTGGAGGGGGTTGGATACTGGCAGTCGCTGCTTGCTCCTTACCTTTTATTGTATCCTTGTTGCTAATTTTTTGGACTTCTGCTATAAGCTTGTCCAATCTATCACTGATAGAAGCTACCTGTTTACCCAGAATACTAACATAGATGTTTGTACAATTATTCTGAGTCAACATCGTATTTAAATTTCAAGCAGTAATAATTTTAGAAAAGGCAATATAATATATAACCTTATCTTTTTCTCCCATTTGGAAAGATGTTTGGGGTGGGAAAATAGATTTAGTAACTTCCCCACTACTGAGCTTATAATCTCTTTCTAGCATGGAAATATAACTACTAACATATTTAGACATAAACCATGACACAAAAGCAATAATCTTGTTATGTCTACTAATGTCATTATAAAAATCATCTTGGAAAAACTTTATTTGTTTTTCATTGAAGTTATCAAAAAATCAGTTTCTAAAAAGTTCCCATCTGGGTTTTTTTAAATTCTGCAGAAATTAATTTTCTTGCTGGTGATCCCGGGCTAAAATCTATTTGGTCTCTATCCATGTAAACCGTTTGAAAAATCCATTTCGAATTCAGTTGGGTCTGGTATAGCACTAGCAATATTATCTGTGCTAATTTTTATAACATCAATTCTATCATTTTTTCTAATCTATGATGTAGATGCCCTTGAAGGAAAATCTACCTTATAATCAATAGGAGAGATGTATGAGGAGTTGGATCTTGTTAATATAGATAAATAACTGATATTATCAATTTGATCCAGTTCATTGAACCTGATTTTAACAGTTCCATCAGAAGCTTGTTCAACTTCTGTGATTTCACTGTTAACATTATTTCGAGGAGCTATTGCTTCCTCAAGGACCCATTCTTTCGAAAAGTCTATTTCATCCCACTTAATAGGTCTTCTGGTAATAACTTTAGATTTTCCGAAATTAGTTTCTATCAAAATAGTTTACACATAGGATTCAAAGTATATAAAGGCTTATAGTAAATCCTATAACAGATACATATCACTTCTGTTTCTGGCATATAATCATATCCATAAAGTTTGATACTCAATATTAGAGTATTCAAAGAGTTTTCATCACTCAACGAAATTTGCAAATTAGGATAAGCGTTAAAATATACAGGGCCATAAGCCAAACTGGTTTGTACTGTCCCTATTAGGGATTTTTTCGAGTTTTGGTTTCTGCCATCTCTGAGAGCTGCTATAAAGCTTTCAGGTAAGCCTCTTAATGTAAGTGGCTTGAAGGCAACTTGTATTAAACCAATATGCAAAAATCTATGAGATTCTCTATAAGGTGCTAAATCATTCTCAGATAATAATCTAAAAGTAGCATGATAATTATCTACTGTGATAGTTTCTTCTATAGTTTTAACTACTTGTTTTAAACCTAATTTTTCAAAGGTACCTAGTTGGTATATAATCTTAGGTTGGATTTTAGGAATTGTCCATTTATTAAGAAGGTCTAATTGTTGAGGCATATCATATTCTTCCTTCCTACTGTTCTTAACAGTAGTTTGCTTTCTAATGATATTCATTAGTAAAAAGGTGTTAATGATTATTTTCTTATTTAACTATGTAGAAAATACTACATTTAGGACTCCAAATTCAAATTTTATTTTATATTTTTTTTTCTTATTTGACAAACTTTAATGAACTTCATAAGTGCTTTTGGAGTTTAATACGTGTAACAAATATTACATTTAGTTTAATGTCAATTGCTAATTTTCAACAATATATTCTTATATATATTCTATACTAATTGACGCGATGCACACGTACAATGCACGTACAATAAAGCTAGTTAGAATTAAATATTAACCACCCCTAATACAATTATGGTCATTGGGCCTCTTCATATGAACTTGGCCACTATCTTTAAATATCGTTTAAATACAATTATAGACTATATTATACTTTTCTAAAATATCACTCAAATCTTCCTACTTCATCAAATGCTTCCCAATAACTTGAAGATTCTTGGCTTGGCTCTTAGTAAAAGACGTTGAAGGCATAGTGTGATCATCAAAGAAAGCGAAAAAGATAAAGAAGCAAATCTTTGCACTCTTTTAAGTTAGGTATTCTTATGCAGAAATTACTCTCCATACAAAGTGGCCAAATTTGAATTAATTATAAAACTATGGCTATTTTTAATTATCAAATGTAAATTAGGCTAATCTTGAATTTCTTCAGCCCTTAAACATTTGAAGAATTAATCTAAATAGCTGCCTACTCAACCGTTTAAATTAAAAGTTAGTTGGCAGACGTATAATATATTTGTAATCCATACCTAATATGTGTATAAATATGTATAATAAATATATAATTTATTTCTACCAATATAAAAAGAAAATAGTGAACTAGGGACTAGTTGTTTAAAGATGCTAATCTTCTTCATGGAAATGCCTAGCCTTTGGGGCAAATTCGATGCACTTGCAAGGCTACTTTGCTACATGTTTACCCGTAAAATGGTACAGTTGAATCATAGTGTGATTTATAGACAAGCGAATCAATTTAATCCAAAAATGATAAATAAATAAGAACGAAAAATAGATTTAACGACTAAAATAGAGGAGATAACAAGCCTAACTCCCAACTTAGACTTTCCGAGAACAAAAGTAAAAGCAATTGTAAAACAATTCATTTGAGCGTAACAAGATATTTGGTTATAGCTTTTGAGTGTAGAATGTTTCCTCTCCTACAATGGTTATTAATCATGCTATTTATAGATCTTAAGCTTCTCTTGAATGAGAATGAAAACGTCATTGATGGGTGCATAACGACTGGCTTTGAGTGTAGATATTCTCTGTAATGGCTGTTCATTAAATTCTATCCGATGTCAAATCTTTGAATCTCTGTTATCGGCTATGCTTCCTTCGAAATCCATCCGGTACTGGTTACATACTCCACACCCGGTGCCAGTTATTTGCTGATACACCTGTCCTTTGTTCCATGTGTCACCTCACCATTCGCCACCTATTATCAACCACTTTTACCCCATAAAGATAGTCCCATACTTTATGGTGACGCAACTCGGTGTTACCGAAAAGTAGATGAGGATTCTTTTCTTGGCGGGAAAGTTCCTGAAAGGTCTCTGACACTTGAAGGGACGCTCGTCTTCATGCATTTAATACCCCAAACACGTGTTGCCCCGCGATTCAGCAAATATTTTTGCCGATTTTCGAGGTAATCATGATCACTATTTTTGCCATTTATAACTTCTCTGCTACTTATTATTTTTACTTCTTCACTTTCATTATTTTTACAACTTCTTCTTCTTATTCATTAAATTTTCTTAGATATTTTCTGCAACATTAAACTCTTTTAGTAAAAACCTCTTCACAAATTTCTTATCATCACGTCTTCTCGTACAACTATCTCGAGAAATTCTAGTTTTATCTTTGGTGGAGGTCCCAAGAAAAATAAGAACAAAGAGGTTGAAGCCGAATCTGAACAACCAACCGTAAACACTATCTCATCACTCCATCTTAGCACCGCATGTGATCTCCAAGAGCAAAGCGCACTTGCAACTTCACAAAGTAGCATTGGCAAGTTCGTAGGTACCCCTTATCCATTCGTCCTTCTAGAATCCGCATTGTAAAGGAGGACTGCAAGGTAACATTGAAATTTTTGCCCCAGATGGGGTAGAACATGTTACCTACTCCAAAGCGGGGTTTATGTATGTCTATACGTATCCCTTTACTTTGGGTTCCTTCTCATTAGGGTAGAGTGAAGGACTTGACCCAATAGTTTTGGAATATCGCCGTCGGTAACAGATCTGCTTGGCGCAGTTAGGCCCATCCATATGAAGTATTGTTGCTTGCCTTTGTCTGTTGTTCGTTGAGACCAGGGAAACCCTAACTCTCGCACATATGATGAATCTTTTCTTCCCCAAGATTTTCGTGGGGGAGTGTTAAACTTCAGCAAACATGGTCATCATGCTCTTCTCACCAGCGTAGATGATGATAATGATTGTGGATGGATGGAGCGGTTTGTTGTCATCGCTACCAGGAACATCATCCCGACTACAGCTCCAGCTTTCCCCGAATCATGGAATCTTTTCCATAAATCTTCGGGTGTTCGTTTCCTTTCTTCGTAGAAAGATAATTTCTTGCTTTGCTTATTTACTCTCTTTATTTCAGCTACTTGCTGGGAACAACCATGGGCTCACAGTCTGGACCTATGGGTTAAAAAATTCTGGATATTACATTCTTGGAATCCTGACGGTTGAAAGAAATGACGCTCAAATACGGGTGGAGAGCCAAGAACCACGGTGAGCAAAATTCCTCTTTCTTTCAATCTTATTTGTGTAAAGTAGTTTAAGAACAATTTACTAACCGTCTTTTTGCTTGTATAGGGCTTCCGAGGGGTTCTGTCATGTGCCTCGACATCGATGCTCTCGATGACCTAGCAAAGGCTGAGCGGATAATGTAGAGTGCCCTTAACCAGAGCAAGGCTCGTGGATCTGTTCGAGCCTCTGGTGAGGGTGCCTCTTCTCGGAGTCCCTAGCCCAAAAATAAGAAACCGAAAAGGAGACATTCCTCTTCGGATGGGACTCAAGAGAAAAGAATAAAAAGAGCACCAACCGAGCCGGCCACATTGCTCCTTGATGTCGAAAGGAAGCCAATGATGAAGAGGCTTCCCTTCAAAGGAGAAAAAGATCTTCATCAACTCAACCGGATGTTCAGCCGGGGGAGATCCAAAGCCTACCAGTAGAAGAAGTTCAGGCGCTTTGGTGGAAAATGGACTTGGTTGAGAATGCCGATTCTCACTTTCCGACCTCGGTTTCCATCTCTAGTCAGAGGAGCTCAGCCCCTGATCTTCTCCTGCCATTAATTTCTTGGCAAGTAACAACTGCCACTCCTTCTACTACAGTTGCTTCTTCTCTATCCACACCAACAACTCCACCTCAACCTGCATCAGCTGAATAAGTAGGGAATGCCTTGATCCACTCCCAGTCCACACTCAGCAATGAGTGGAAGAGGTCGTTGGAAGAATAGTACCCAACTATGAGTCGGAGTCGATTTCTTCAGGGAGCTAACAATGGGTGTTAGAGTGTGTACTTGATGCGTGAAGACGAAACAACTTAAATACACTTCCAATCAAGTTGGTTTTGCAAATTACTTCATAAATTACACTATGAATGCTAAACTAGAGAAATGAAACTAGAAATTGGCTAATTGTTTTTGGTCATTTTCAAATAGGTAAAAAGCCTAGGGATGTAACCTTCGCCTAGGTGTTCGCCTAATGGGTAAATTACGTTAACAATTGTTTTATTGATTGGGATATATTATAGCTCCCAACTCTAAGTTACCCACTCAAAACCTCTCGGTCATAGAGTGATTTTATCCAATTTGGCTTTCTTAAGACCAAATGGGTATCAAGGTAAATAGTTGATATGAGCTCAAGTTGGGTTTTTCCTACCTCTAGTTCAAACCCTTTAATTTGGCTATCAAATCCTTAACTAGCATAATTTCTTGTCAGCTAAGTTTTCCTAGATTAGGTCCATTTTTCTCAAGTAAAGACATAGTCAAAAAGGCATGAATTGATATTTGCAACCATTAATTCTAAAATTAAAGCATGAACAAGGCTAAATAACAAACACCCAATCATAAATAAGTATTAAATTAAATACTCATAAGGTTTACATACTAGGGTTGGGTCACAATCCTAGTAAGTATCTAGCTACTCATAGTAGAAAATGAAGAAAACAAAGAAGAAACGCTAATTAAAGCCATAATATAAAATTAAAATGATAAACTATGATGTTTTTTGTCCAAGAATGATTACAAATGACCCAATATGGTAACTACAACGGCTACAACTACGAAAACTTTTAAACTTGACCTAAAAAAGTGATTTCCGTCTATTTAGAGTGGCCCGAAATTCGCTGACAAAAATTCCTTTCAGAAGGTTCAGTTGGAGCACCGGTAATGAAACCTTGTTTCTCAAGCAAGGTGAGCATCACATTGGTGATTTGAAAGTTGCCCGCCCTAACACGAGGAAGGACTATTGCACTAGCACAACCTTCATTGGGAAATATCCGATGTGAAGCTGCTTGTGGTGGATGTGGTGGAGATGAGGGTGCAATGTGCACGTTGTCTTGTGGTCCCTGACCTCTTCGTTGTGGCACTTGAGGTACCTCATCGAGTTGTTCCTCCTCGCCTTCCAAGTCCCCAAAGGCATATTTCCGAGCTCATTGCTTTCCATGATTGTACCTAAGATTTTTTAAATGCGTTAGTAACACGGAAGGGAAAGAAGATATTCCAAAAACACAATCAAATATATAGCCAACACCGTTTTAACTCCCCGGCAACAACGTCAAAAATTGATTTACTCCTAATGCACCCTCAACAATGAGTGGAAGTGGTCGTTGGAAGAATAGTACCCAACTATAAGTTGGAGTCTATTTCCTTAGGGAGCTAACAATGGGTGTTAGAGTGTATACTTGATGCGTGAAGTCGAAACAACTTAAATACATTTACAATCAAGTTGGTTTTGTAAATTACTTCTATAAACTACACTATCAATGCTCAATTAGAGAAATGAAACTATAAATTGACTAATTATTTTTGGTCATTATCAAATAGGTAAAAAGGCTAGGGATGTAACCTTCGCCTAATGGGTTAATTACGTTAACACGTGTTTTACTGATTGGGGTATATTATAACTCTCAACTCTAAGTTACCCACCCAATACCTATCGGTCATAGAGTAATTTTGCTTAATTTGGCTTTCTCAAGACCAAATGGGTATCAAGGTAAATAGTTGATATGAGCTCAAGTTGGGTTTTTCCTACCTCTAGTTCAAACCCTTTAATTTGGCTATCAAATCCTTAACTAGCATAATTTCTTGTCAGCCAAGTTTTTCTAGACTAGGTCCATCTTTCTCAAGTAAAGACATAGTCAAAAAGGCATGAATCGATATTTGCAACCATTAATTCTAAAATTAAAGCATGAACAAGGCTAAATGACAAACACCCAATCATAAATAAGCATTAAATTAAATACTCATAAGGTTTACATACTAGGGTTGGGTCACAATCCTAGTAAGTATCTAGCTACTCATAGTAGAAAATGAAGAAAACAAAGAAGAAATGCTAATTAAAGCCATAATATAAAATTAAAATGATAAACTATGATGTTTTTTATCCCAGAATGATTACAAATGACCCAAAATGGTAACTACAACGGCTACAACTAAGAAAACTTTTAAACTTGACCTAAAAAGGTGATTTCCGTCTATTTAGAGTGGCCCGAAATTCGCTGACAAAAATTCCTTTCGGAAGGTTCAGTTGGAGCACCGGTAATGAAACCTTGTTTCTCAAGCAAGGTGAGCATCACATTGGTGATTTGAAAGTTGCCCGCCCTAACACGGGGAAGGACTATTGCACTAGCACAACCTTCGTTGGGCAATATCCGATGTGAAGCTGCTTGTGGTGGATGTGGTGGAGATGAGGGTGCAATGTGCACGTTGTCTTGTGGTCCCTGACCTCTTCGTTGTGGCACTTGAGGTACCTCATCGAGTTGTTCCTCCTCGCCTTCCAAGTCCCCAAAGGCATATTTCCGAGCTCATTGCTTTCCATGATTGTACCTAAGATTTTTTAAATGCGTTAGTAACACGGAAGGGAAAGAAGATATTCCAAAAACACAATCAAATATATAGCCAACACCGTTTTAACTCCCCGGCAACAACGTCAAAAATTGATTTACTCCTAATCCACCCTCAACAATGAGTGGAAGTGGTCGTTGGAAGAATAGTACCCAACTATAAGTTGGAGTCTATTTCCTTAGGGAGCTAACAATGGGTGTTAGAGTGTATACTTGATGCGTGAAGTCGAAACAACTTAAATACATTTACAATCAAGTTGGTTTTGTAAATTACTTCTATAAACTACACTATCAATGCTCAATTAGAGAAATGAAACTATAAATTGACTAATTATTTTTGGTCATTATCAAATAGGTAAAAAGGCTAGGGATGTAACCTTCGCCTAATGGGTTAATTACGTTAACACGTGTTTTACTGATTGGGGTATATTATAACTCTCAACTCTGAGTTACCCACCAAATACCTCTCCGTCATAGAGTGATTTTGCCTAATTTGACTTTCTCAAGACCAAATGGGTATCAAGGTAAATAGTTGATATGAGCTCAAGTTGGGTTTTTCCTACCTCTAGTTCAAACCCTTAATTTGGCTATCAAATCCTTAACTAGCATAATTTCTTGTCAGCTAAGTTTTCCTAGACTAGGTCCATCTTTCTCAAGTAAAGACATAGTCAAAAAGGCATGAATCGATATTTGCAACCATTAATTCTAAAATTAAAGCATGAAAAAGGCTAAATGACAAACACCCAATCATAAATAAGCATTAAATTAAATACTCATAAGGTTTACATACTAGGGTTGGGTCACAATCCTAGTAAGTATCTAGCTACTCATAGTAGAAAATGAAGAAAACAAAGAAGAAACGCTAATTAAAGCCATAATATAAAATTAAAATGATAAACTATGATGTTTTTTGTCCCAGAATGATTACAAATGACCTAAAATGGTAACTACAACGGCTACAACTAAGAAAACTTTTAAACTTGACCTAAAAAGGTGATATCCGTCTATTTAGAGTGGCCCGAAATTTGCTGACAAAAATTCCTTTCACAAGGGTCAGTTGGAGCACCGGTAATGAAACCTTGTTTCTCAAGCAAGGTGAGCATCACATTGGTGATTTGAAAGTTGCCCGCCCTAACACGGGGAAGGACTATTGCACTAGTACAACCTTCGTTGGGCAATATCCGATGTGAAGCTGCTTGTGGTGGATGTGGTGGAGATGAGGGTGGAATGTGCACGTTGTCTTCTGGTCCCTGACCTCTTCGTTGTGGCACTTGAGGTACCTCATCGAGTAGTTCCTCCTCGCCGTCCAAGTCCCCAAAGGCATATTTCCGAGCTCATTGCTTTCCACGATTGTACCTAAGATTTTTTAAATGCGTTAGTAACACGGAAGGGAAAGAAGATATTCCAAAAACACAATCAAATATATAGCCAACACCGTTTTAACTCTCCGGCAACAACGTCAAAAATTGATTTACTCCTAATCCACCCTCAACAATAAGTGGAAGTGGTCGTTGGAAGAATAGTACCCAACTATGAGTTGGAGTCTATTTCCTTAGGGAGCTAACAATGGGTGTTAGAGTGTATACTTGATGCGTGAGGTCGAAACAACTTAAATACATTTACAATCAAGTTGGTTTTGTAAATTACTTCTATAAACTACACTATCAATGCTCAATTAGAGAAATGAAACTATAAATTGACTAATTGTTTTTGATCATTGTCAAATAGGTAAAAAGCCTAGGGATGTAACCTTCGCCTAATGGGTTAATTACGTTAACACGTGTTTTACTGATTGGGGTATATTATAACTCTCAACTCTGAGTTACCCACCAAATACCTCTCCGTCATAGAGTGATTTTGCCTAATTTGACTTTCTCAAGACCAAATGGGTATCAAGTTAAATAGTTGATATGAGCTCAAGTTGGGTTTTTCCTACCTCTAGTTCAAACCCTTTAATTTGGCTATCAAATCCTTAACTAGCATAATTTCTTGTCACCTAAGTTTTCCTAGATTAGGTCCATTTTTCTCAAGTAAAGACATAGTCAAAAAGGCATGAATCGATATTTGCAACCATTAATTCTAAAATTAAAGCATGAACAAGGCTAAATAACAAACACCCAATCATAAATAAGCATTAAATTAAATACTCATAAGGTTTACATACTAGGGTTGGGTCACAATCCTAGTAAGTATCTAGCTACTCATAGTAGAAAATGAAGAAAACAAAGAAGAAACGCTAATTAAAGCCATAATATAAAATTAAAATGATAAACTATGATGTTTTTTGTCCAAGAATGATTACAAATGACCCAAAATGGTAACTACAACGGCTACAACTAAGAAAACTTTTAAACTTGACCTAAAAAAGTGATTTCCGTCTATTTAGAGTGGCCCGAAATTCGCTGACAAAAATTCCTTTCACAAGGGTCAGTTGGAGCACTGGTAATGAAACCTTGTTTCTCAAGCAAGGTGAGCATCACATTGGTGATTTGAAAGTTGCCCGCCCTAAAACGGGGAAGGACTATTGCACTAGCACAACCTTCATTGGGCAATATCCGATGTGAAGCTGCTTGTGGTGGATGTGGTGGAGGTGGGGGTGGAATGTGCACGTTGTCTTGTGGTCCCCGACCTCTTCGTTGTGGCACTTGAGGTACCTCATCGAGTTGTTCCTCCTCGCCGTCCAAGTTCGCGAAAGGCATATTTCCGAGCTCATTGCTTTCCATGATTGTACCTAAGATTTTTTAAATGCGTTAGTAACACGGAAGGGAAAGAAGATATTCCAAAAACACAATCAAATATATAGCGAACACCGTTTTAACTCCCCGGCAACAACGTCAAAAATTGATCCACTCCTAATCCACACTCAACAATGAGTGGAAGAGGTCGTTGGAAGTATAGTACCCAACTATGAGTCGGAGTCTATTTCCTTAGGGAGCTAGCAATGGGTGTTTGAGTGTATACTTGATGCGTGAAGTCGAAACAACTTAAATACATTTACAATCAAGTTGGTTTTGTAAATTACTTCTATAAACTACACTATCAATGCTCAATTAGAGAAATGAAACTATAAATTGACTAATTGTTTTTGATCATTGTCAAATAGGTAAAAAGCCTAGGGATGTAACCTTCGCCTAATGGGTTAATTACGTTAACACGTGTTTTACTGATTGGGGTATATTATAACTCTCAACTCTGAGTTACCCACCAAATACCTCTCCGTCATAGAGTGATTTTGCCTAATTTGACTTTCTCAAGACCAAATGGGTATCAAGGTAAATAGTTGATATGAGCTCAAGTTGGGTTTTTTCTACCTCTAGTTCAAACCCTTTAATTTGGCTATCAAATCCTTAACTAGCATAATTTCTTGTCAGCCAAGTTTTTCTAGACTAGGTCCATCTTTCTCAAGTAAAGACATAGTCAAAAAGGCATGAATCGATATTTGCAACCATTAATTCTAAAATTAAAGCATGAACAAGGCTAAATGACAAACACCCAATCATAAATAAGCATTAAATTAAATACTCATAAGGTTTACATACTAGGGTTGGGTCACAATCCTAGTAAGTATCTAGCTACTCATAGTAGAAAATGAAGAAAACAAAGAAGAAACGCTAATTAAAGCCATAATATAAAATTAAAATGATAAACTATGATGTTTTTTGTCCCAGAATTATTACAAATGAGCCAAAATGGTAACTACAACGGCTACAACTAAGAAAACTTTAAAACTTGACCTAAAAAAGTGATTTTCGTCTATTTAGAGTGGCCCGAAATTCGCTGACAAAAATTCCTTTTGGAAGGTTCAGTTGGAGCACCGGTAATGAAACCTTGTTTCTCAAGCAAGGTGAGCATCACATTGGTGATTTAAAAGTTGCCCGCCTAACACGGAGACAGACTATTACACTAGCATAACCTTCGTTGGGCAATATCCGATGTGAAGCTGCTTGTGGTGGATGTGGTGGAGGTGGTGGTGGAATGTGCACATTGTCTTGTGGTCGCCGACCTCTTCGTTGTGGCACTTGAGGTACCTCATCGAGTTGTTCCTCCTCGCCGTCCAAGTCCGCGAAAGGCATATTTCCGAGCTCATTGCTTTCCATGATTGTACCTAAGATTTTTTAAATGCGTTAGTAACACGGAAGGGAAAAAAGATATTCCAAAAACACAATCAAATATATAGCGAACACCGTTTTAACTCCCCGGCAACAACGTCAAAAATTGATCCACTCCTAATCCACACTCAACAATGAGTGGAAGAGGTCGTTGGAAGTATAGTACCCAACTATGAGTCGGAGTCTATTTCCTCAGGGAGCTAACAATGGGTGTTAGAGTGTATCCTCAATGCGTGAAGACGAAACAACTTAAATACACTTACAATCAAGTTGGTTTTGTAAATTTCTTCTATAAACTACACTATCAATGCTCAATTGGAGAAAATGAAATTAGAAATTGACTGATTACTTTTGGTCATTTTCAAATAGGTAAAAGCCTAGGGATGTAACCTTTGCCTAATGGGTTAATTTTGTTAACACTTGTTTTACTGATTGGGGTGTATTGTAACTCTCAAATCTAAGTTACCCACACAATACTTCTCGGTTATAAAGTGATTTTGCCCAATTTGGATTTCACAAGCCCAAATGGGTATCAAGCTACATAGCTGATATTAGCTCAAGTCGGGTTTTTCCTACCTCTAGTTCAAACCCTTTAATTCGGCTATCAAATCCTTCACTAGCACAATTTCTTGTGAGCCAAGTTTTACTAGACTAGGTCCCTCTTTCTCTAATAAAGACAGGGTCAAAAAGGCATGAATCGATATTTGCAACAATTAATTCTAAAATTAAAGCATGAACAAGGCTAAATAACATACACCCAATCATAAACAAGCATTAATTTAAATACTCATAAGGTTTACACACTAGGGTTGGGTCACAACCCTAGTAAGTATCAAGCTAGTCATAGTAGAAAATGAAGAAAACAAAGAAGAAACACTAATTAAGGCCATAATATAATATAAAAATGATAAAATATAATGTTTTTATCCCTAATGATCACAATTACCCAAAATGGTAAACTACAATGGCTACAGCTAAGAAAACTTTAAAACTTGACCTAAAATAGTGATTCCGGTCTACTTATAGTGGCCCAAAATTCGCTGACAAAAATTCCTTTCGGGAGGTTTAGTTGGAGCACCGGTAAAGAAACCCCGTTGCTCAGGCAAGGTGAGCATAACATTGGTGATTTAAAAGTTGCTCGCCCTAACACGGGGACAGACTATTGCACTAGCATAACCTTCGTTGGGCAATATCCGATGTGAAGCTGCTTGTGGTGGATGTGGTGGAGATGGGGGTGGAATGTGCACGTTGTCTTGTGGTCCCTGACCTCTTCGTTGTGGCACTTGAGGTATCTCATCGAGTTGTTCCTCCTCGCCGTCCAAGTCCGCGAAAGGCATATTTCCAAGCTCATTGTTTTCCATGATTGTACCTAAGATTTTTTAAATGCGTTAATAATATGGAAGGGAAAGAAGATATTCCAAAATCAAACTCAAATATATACCGAACACTGTTTTAACTCCCTGGAAACGGTGCCAAAAATTGATCCACTCCTAATCCACACTCAACAATGAGTTGAAGAGGTCGTTTGAAGAATAGTACCCAACAATGAGTCGGGGTCGATTTCCTCAGGGAGCTAACAATGGGTGTTAGAGTGTATACTTGATGCGTGAAGACGAAACAACTTAAATACACTTCCAATCAAGTTGGTTTTGCAAATTACTTCTATAAACTACACTATCAATGCTCAACTAGAGAAATGAAACTAGTAATTGACTAATTGTTTTTGGTCGTTTTCAAATAGGTAAATAGCCTAGGGATGTAACACTCGTCTAATGGATTAATTACGTTAACACTTGTTTTATGGATTAGGGTATATTATAGCTCTCAACTCTAAGTTACTCACTCAATACCTCTCGGTCATAGAATAATTTGTCCAATTTGGCTTTCTCAAGCCCAACTGGGTATCAAGCTAAATAATTGATACGAGCTCAAGTCGGGTTTTTCCTATCTCTAGTTCAAACCCTTTTATTAGGCTAGTCATATCCTTAACTAGCCCAATTTCTTATTAGCCAAATTTTCCTAGACTAGGTTCCTTTTTCTCAAGTAAAGACCAAGTCAAAAAGGCATGAATCCATGTTTGTAACCATTAATTCTAAAATTAAAGCATGAACAAGGCTAAATAACAAACACCCAATCATAATTAAGCATTAAATTAGATATCCATAAGGTTTACACACTAGGGTTGGGTCACAACCCTAATAAGTATCTAACTACTCATAGTAGAAAATGAAGAAACACTAATTAAGGCCATAATATAAAATTAAAATGATAAACTATGATGTTTTTGTCCCAAAATGATCACAAATTACCCAAAGTGGTAAACTACAATAGCTACAACTAAGAAAACTTTAAAACTTGACCTAAAATAGTGATTCCCGTCTATTTATAGTGGCCCAAAATTCGCTGACAAAAATGCCTTTCGGGAGGATTAGTTGGAGCACCGGTAAAGAAACCCCGTTGCTCAGGCAAGGTGAGCATCACATTGGTGATTTGAAATTTCCTCACCCTAACACGGGGACAGACTATTGCACTAGCATAACCTTCGTTGGGCAATATCCGGTATGGAGCTGCTTGTGGTGGATGTGGTGGTGGTGGGGGTGGAACGGGTACGTTTTCTTGTGGTCCCCCGCCTCTTTGTTGTGGCACTTGATGTACCTCATCGAATTGTTCCTCCTCGCCGTCCAAGTCCACAAAAGGCATATTTTCTAGCTCATTGTTTGCCATGATTGTACCTAAGATTTTTTAAATGTGTTAGTAATACGGAAGGGAAAGAAGATATTCCAAAATCACACTCAAATATATACTGAACACTATTTTAACTCCATGGCAACAGTGCCAAAAATTGATCCACTCCTAACCTACACTCAACAATGAGTGGAAGAGGTCGTTGGAAGAATAGTACCCAACAATGAGTCGGGGTAGATTTCCTCACAGAGCTAACAATGGGTGTTAGAGTATATACTTGATGCGTGAAGACGAAACAACTTAAATACACTTCCAATCAAGTTGGTTTTGCAAATTACTTCTATAAACTACACTATCAATGCTCAACTAGAGAACTGAAACTAGAAATTGACTAATTATTTTTGGTCATTTTCAAATTAGTAAAAAGCCTAGGGATGTAACATTCGCTTAGGTGTTCGCCTAATGGGTTAATTACGTTAACATTTGTTTTATTTATTGGGATATATTATAGCTCTCAGCTCTAAGTTACCCATTCAATATCTCTCGGTTATAGAGTGATTTTGCCCAATTTAGCTCTCTCAAGCCCAAATTGGTATCAAGCTAAATAGTTGATATGAGCTCAAGTCGGGTTTTCCCTATCTCTAGTTCAAACCTTTTAATTAGGCTAGTCAAATCCTTAACTAGCCCAATTTCTTGTTAGCCAAGTTTTCCTAGAATAGGTCCCTCTTTCTCAAAGACCAAGTCAAAAAGGCATGAATCGATATTTGCAACCATTAATTCTAAAATTAAAGCATGAACAAGGCTAAATAACAAATACCCAATCATAAACAAGCATTAAATTAAATACCTATAAGGTTTACACGCTAGGGTTGGGTTACAACCCTAGTAAGTATCTTGCTACTCATAGTAGAAAATGAAGGAAAAAAAGAAAAAAAATACTAATTAAAGCCATAATATAAAATTAAAATGATAACCTATGGTGTTTTTGTCCCCAAATGATAAATCAACACTTTTGGACTAAAACAAAAGTAAAAAAAAGCTCTAATAAGTGGTCAAATTCCACACTTATCAACTCCCCCGAAACTTAAGTGTTTGCTTGTCCACAAGCAAAGAGATTAGTTCCCACCTCCTCAGAGTGAAAGGTCATTACAACGAGTCAATGGTGAGCCATTCATACCAGCTGGGACCAACAATTACCCATACTACTCATGCATTATCAACAAGGTGACAAGTCAAGAATCATGCACATATAGTCCTAATGTGACATTTGAGCTTCAAGAATTGACTTTACTCATTAAGGACTCTTATTCTATCATGTAGGTCATGGTGCACTCCAAACTCTTCCTCCTCTACCTTTCATTTGCCAAGATCACTTCAAAAGTTAGCACTCAATCTTAAGATTCATGAAAGGTTCACTTTTCTTTCACAAGAGAAGGTCACAAGTACAGCTTCAAGTACCATAAGCTTGCCCCTCATGTAGATCACCACTAATGTAAGCTCGCTCGATTCAAAATTAAGTAGGACTTCTTTCGGGTTGTAATGAAGGCTTTTGGATTAGGGTAGGATACCATATGGGTAAGTGGTTACACCTTTCCTTAAGTACTCCACATTTTCATTTCTTGGCTCACAGTTACCAATTCTTAGAGGCATTATCTTTTTTTTTTGGGGGGGGCTAGAGAGACTTGACATCACTCTTTCTTGTTCATTTCATTCTTTTTCTCCCTTGATGCTCATGTTAGGGATCATTACCTCTTTTTGAATCCATCAGCTCTTCCTATTATTCTTTTCTTTTTTTGCATTTTTCTTTTTCTTTTCTTGTCTTCTCTTTTCATAGAGATCATTTCTTTTCTCTTTTTGTGCCTTGATACCTCTTTCAAATTCCTTAACTCCCCCCCTCTCCCCCG
>MCJB01014843.1:109171-161547 GCA_002018475.1 Nicotiana obtusifolia
CAAAAAAAAAAAAAAACTTATGCCTTAAGCTACTTATTTCATAAGAGTGTTAAGGAAGTTCTGGGTGCCAAGAGAATCACGACAAAACGGGTAATGGCTTATAACAAATTTATCAAGTGAGAAAGGCTAGAGGCTCAAAAGGGGTGTGACTAGGAATAACGACATTGATTGGCAATAGAAAGCTCAAACGGACCAAGGAAAGCCTACAATTATTTTTCAAACCAAGCAAAACTTAGGATTTTTCCTTAAAGCACATTCAGGGAAAGTTCTAGAACAAATCACCTCAACCCTCACGCAACTAGACCATAAAATAGGATAGACTGAGAGCCTACAACAACCATAATCAAGTTAAAGATCAGTATGGTCCAATAAACCACTCGATGATTACTAAAGTCAACTCAAGAGTCTCAAAGTCACTAACTAGAGCTATTTTCTTTCAAAAACTTTATTTCAAACCATAAGCACGTAGTTAAATGTGTTGGTACCAAATGAAGCATGAATAACTCTTTTTTCGAGAATGACTTGATTAGGCCTTTTATTCATTACTACTACTATTATTATTATCTAAACACAAAAAACGGACTCATTCCCTTAAAAAGGTTGTCACGCCGTCCATCGTTGGGACAAGTTACCCGGTTCACGCAAAAACTACTTTTGGAAAGAACCGTGACATTAAAAAAATCAAAGGCTTATTATTTACGAAAACATAGAAAGAAGCTACTCACAAAACAAGAACTAAAGTGAAAAAATAAAGAAGCTAATGAACAATAACTACTAAAGATAGACAAACTACAAATTAGAAAAGGAACAGAATCATCCAATTATTACAGTCCAAATGTACCGAAAATGTGTCAATGTCAAATCAAATAAACTCCACCCCCCCGAATAAAAGTAAGCATTATCCCTAATGCTTAAAAAAATAAGAGTGAAAAGAGAGAGGGTGAAGAAAACTCCCTAAGGATCCTTGGACATCTCAGTGTCCCCAGCAACATCATCTCCCGTTGGGTCAGCCAACTGTATCTCATCATCATCATATCCGGGAGCGGCAAACATCGCACGCACTGTCTCAACAGTGTCAGTAGCAAGGCATGACTCATCAGACTGGCCAGTTGGTACAACCAGTACAGATGGTGCATATGGATTTGGGACGGACTGGTTCAGGTCCAGAAACATATCAAAAGGTAGATCCCCAGCCATCGCAAGTCTGGTCACCTCTCTCCTGAGCTTGTCAACTAATTTTTTGCTTGCCTGGGACTTCCTCATCTTCTTCACTGCTTTGGCTAACTCCTTAATAACCGACCCGTGCTGTACCAGAGTGTCCATAATCATCTTCTGGTTGTCCAGAATCTTCTTCAACTTCTCATCAAGATCTGAGGAGGC
This sequence comes from Nicotiana obtusifolia, assembly GCA_002018475.1. Classification (NCBI taxonomy): domain Eukaryota; kingdom Viridiplantae; phylum Streptophyta; class Magnoliopsida; order Solanales; family Solanaceae; genus Nicotiana; species Nicotiana obtusifolia. The sequence continues at coordinate 110,552 of MCJB01014843.1, forward strand.
CTATGGTGCATGTGTAGATGACTGCACTGTAATAGTACTATATGTTAGACAGCATTGAAATAGCTGTCTGCATCCAGTTGTTGAGACTCGCCAATGTCTGGGAGACTTGCAAAGCTGATAATGAAACTATAGGCATGGGTACTGACCTCAGAGCTGGAGAAGGGGCTGCCTTGGGGGTAGTGATAGGATCTGAAGATGGTGGCGGAGGCATAGCATCAACACTAGAAGAGGGATCAACATAGGTAGATGGAATGTCAGCTGTCTCAGTAACTGCCACTGCCAACTCATCAGACTGGCCTGTGGTGGTTGAAGGCTGAGCTCTCTTCTTCGGGTTGGTAGCATCCATCAATGAATACCAGTCAAATGGCTTCTTCGGCTTCACCTTGGTGTCATATGATCTTGGCTCTACCTTTGCATCAGTGAGGTACTCTGTGATAGTGTTGGGATAAGGGTAGGCCGAGCTGGTTTGCTGTGCTACCAATGAAATATTGGCCGACATCACGACACCCACATTAATTGGGTACCCGGCCATGATAGAAGCCATAAGAACAACACAAGGAAGAGGCAGATGAGTCTCATTCTGGCACGGATCAAGTCTACTACAAACAATGGTCTGCCATCACTTCGCCTCGAAGCTCAATGTGTTCCACTGAATGGGAACCCCAGTAGTGATCCATGGTGGTGCTAAGATCTCTGCTAGCCAAGGTCGAACTTCTTCTTTCATTGCACACTTCTCTAGGAACTCCTTCGGCTCCAATCCTCAAATCCTAAGTATGCGTTTAGTGTGTGATGATCAAACCTCACCTTGAGGACGCAAACTTTAGTCACCTTCGTCCCTTTCTTGATGTGAGAAACATTTGCGTAGAGCTCTCGGATGAGGTACTCCTTGGCATCCTCAACTCTCTCAGTAAACCACATCCAACCCTTTCTTACTCCGAATTGCCTCAACACCGCCAGATTGTATTTATCCAAATCCTTCAACAGAAACTGCCGCTCAAGTGTCAAGGATCTCACCGGCCGCCACATACGAAAGTCAGTTGAGGTAGCCAAGCTAAAGAACCTATCCTCCCATATCTCCTTTTTCTTTGATCTCTCCACACCCGTGGATATACCATCTCCCCTCTACCATCATTGGGGATATCCTGTACTGTCTATGCATCTGTGTCTGGGACAGTTGCTGGCTTAGAGGTCTGGCTAGCACATTCCAACCCCTCAAAAGTGCTGTGAGATGAAGAGGTCTCATCTATGCGTTGAAATCGCCCCAGTGGCCTAGACTGTGTGGCTATTTGCTATTCCTGAATGGAGTATGAGTTACCCTCCGAAGCTTCACTAGACGGGACATAGGAGCTAGACTCGAAGAGATCTGTACCTCTCCCTCTACCTGCCATGGACTTCTTCCTGATGGTTTTGGGTTGGCCAAGGGGCAAGGTACTTCTACCTCGATCCCTAGAAGATTCACCTCTTCCTTTTGTAGTTTTGCCGCGGCCACGCGATCTAACCATTATCTGTATCAAAGCAAAGAAGATTGTTAGTTGCAAGCCATCATTCAACACATTCACGACTTATGTACACAAGGGAGAACATTGTGGACACAGTAAGATTATGACAAAAATTACAAGCTGCCAAAACTGGGGTCTGCGGTCCGGAGATTTTTGATGTGCGGCTGTAGACTGGAAGTGCGGACCACACAATTACAACTTCTTTCAAAAAACATCAGAGGCTCAGATGTCCCTCTCTGAAGACAATGCGGAGGCTGTTTTGCGGCTGCAGAATAAATCTGCGGTCCACACATTTTTGAGTGCGGCTTCTCTAAGATTTCTGCGGTCCGCACAATTAAAGTGTAGCCGCAGAAACACTTGCTTCGCCAGGTTGTCCAAAACATCAAATCTGCGGACCGCACAAATTCAATTGCGGCTGCAGATTTCAAAAACTATGCACAAGCATTCTTTTTCTACTTAAATTTCACAATTACTTGTACAAATAGACATGGAAACATGGTATAAACATGAAATCTCATTAACCCAACCTATTATAGCCTGTATTATCAACTACCCAATTCAAATCTACCTCACATGGACACGTGGACGAACTCTAATAACAGATGGCCTAAAAAGAAACTAAAATTTTAAAAATTAAACTAACACGAAAGTTTAACATGAAATGAAGCATACTAGATAGAGTGAGCGCACTAGGTGTATAAGCACAGGAGGTTGTGTGTGGGGACAATGAAAATATCTCAGGAAACTTGCAGAGTAACATTGATTTTAAGGAAAGGGACAAGTGTAAAATGAACTCAAGATTTTTATTTATACTAAGAATTTTAAGAGGGAAAAAGGGGTCGAGTGCGGCCGCAGATTTCCATGTGCGGTCCGCACTCTATCACCTGGGTCATCCATCTCTGATCTTAATGTCGGTCTGCACATTTCTGGGTGCTACCGCAGATTCCCACTTGCGATAGTAGATTAGCCTCACAGTGACAGGCTCAAACTTCAGAGAGTTAATATTTTTACACTTTGGCAAAATTCCAATTGTGCGGTCCGCATGTGAAATGCGCGGTCGCGAATATCCTCCTACTGCATCACAAAGAATTGTGCGGTCCGTACAAATAAAGTGCGGTCCGCATATCCTGAAACACTTAGCCAATATTTAGTTCACCCTTCTTGCAAGTCACATTTAACCCTGTAGCACATTTCAAATCAAGCTAAAACACAATTAACACCTAACTACAAAAGAAAAAGGAAAAGAACATGGGTTGCCTCCCAAAAAGCGCCCGATTTAACGTTGCGACACGATGCAATGTTAAAGCTCCCTCAAGTGAAGTAAATGACCGTCACCATGTGTCTATCTCCAACCTTGCCCAAGTAGTACTTCACCCGGTGACTGTTGACTCGGAATACTTTATTGTTTTTGTTCTTCAAGTCTAATGCACCAAAAGGTCTCACACCAACAATTTCAAATGGACCACTCCACTTGGATTTTAGCTTCCGAGGAAACATTCTCAACTTTTGAGTTAAGCAACAATAAAAGATCGACCACCTTGAACTCTTTGCTCCATATGTATTTTTCTTGAAGATATTTCATCTTTTCTTTGTACAAGGACGAACTCGCGCATAAGTATGGTACCGGAACTCATCCAATTCATTCAAGTGTGCAACCCTCAAGTTAGAGGCTACATCCCAATCAAGATTAAACTTCTTTAGAGCCTACATTGCCTTGTGCTCTAGTTCCACCGGAAGATGATAAGCTTTCCCAAACACCAACCAATATGAAGACATTCCGATAGGTATTTTGTAAGCTGTCCGATAAGCCCATAACGCATCATCAAGCTTCTTGGACCAATCCGTCAGATTAGCACTCACCGTTTTAGACAAGATACTCTTTATCTCCCGGTTTGAGACTTCCACTTGCCTACTAGCTTGTGGGTGATAGGGAGTCGTGATCTTGTGAGTAACACCATACTTGCAGTAAAGTGTCAAAATATTTGTTGCAAAAGTGTGACCCCCCATCGCTTATGATTGCGCGTGGAGCACCAAATCTTGTAAAAATATTCTTCTTCAAGAAGGCCACTACACTTCACGTCTCATTGGTTGGACACATAATCCACCGCGACCAAGATGTAGGTGTTTCCACAAGAACTCACTAAAGGGCCCATGAAGTCAATTCCCCAAACATCGAAAATATCAATCTCCAAGATGTTTATGAGAGGAATTTCATTTTTCTTTGATATTCCACCGGCCCATTGACATTCATCACATCTTTCATCAACTCACTAGCTTCCTTGTAAAGAGTAGGCCAATAGAAATCACAACTAGGCACTTTGGCTGCCGTTCTTGCTCCACCACGAAGACCACTATATGGCGAAGAATGACAAGCCCCAAGAATATCACCTTGCTTTTCTTCCGGTACACACCTCCTATTCACCCCATCCGTACAAATCTGGAAAAGCCAATAATAATCTTGACAATATCTTTTGAGATTCTTCCTTTGGCTTGAAGAGAACTCATCCGGAATGATTTTAACACACAAGAAAATTTACCAAGTCCGCGAACCATGGAACCTCTTTCATTGAAATTGCCAAAAGTTGCTCATCCGGAAATGAGTCATTGATTTCAAGGCCATCATGCGGCCTCCCCTCCTCCTCCAATTGAGACAAGTGATCTGCTACTTGGTTTTCACTACATTTCTTATCTTGGACGTCAATATCAAATTCTTGCAACAAGAGTACCCATCTCATTAACTGAGATTTGGAATCCTTTTTTCTCATAAGATAAGGAAGCGCTGCATGGTCCATGTGGAAAATAACTTTGGCACTCATAAAGTAACGACAGAACTTCTCAATTGTAAACACAATAACAAGGAGCTCTCTCTTCGTAAAGGTATAGTTGACTTGGGCACTATTCATGGTCTTACTAGCACAATAGATTGGATGGAAAATCTTGTTTATACGTTGTCCCAAAACAGCCCCAACCACCATGTCACTTGCATCATATATGAGTTCAAAAGGCACACTCCAATTTGGAGGGGTGATGATGGGAATAGTTGTCAACTTGAGCTTCAACAATTCAAAAGCTCTCGTTCACCAACTTGAGCTTCTAAAGGAGCTTGCACAACGAGTTCACCACTTTAGAGAAATCTTTGATAAAGCGCCAGTAAAAACCGGCATGGCCTAGAAAACTCCACACACCTTTCACCGAGGTTGGGGTGGAAGCTTAGAAATCACCTGAATATTTGCCTTGTCAACTTCAATTCCATTCCTTGAGATTTTATGGCCAAGGACAATACCTTCCTCAACCATGAAATGACATTTTTTCCAATTGAGTACCAAGTTGGTTTCTTCACATCTAGCCAACACTTTATCCAAATTTGCAAGACAATCATCAAAAGAATCCCCAACCACCGAGAAGTCATCCATGAAAACTTCAAGGTAGTCCTCTACCATGTTTGTGAAAATAGCAAACGAAAGAACTGCCAGCTAATCTAAAGATAAAACAACCTTTACATGCCCGGGATCCTCAAACTTATGAGCTATTAAATAAACAATCGCATTCACTTGATGAGTGACTTGGATAGTCTCAAAATTCATCGACCGCTTCTTTGTCACAAGGTCTTTCATAAACTTTGCATAACCGGGAATTTGTTCTAAAGCTTTTACCAGTGGCACATTGATTGAAAGACTCTTCATCATTTGACTGAACTTCTTGAATTGATTCTCACCATTTTGTTTGGCAGGTCTTTGAGGGTATGGAGACTTTGTTTTTTGCACTACCGGCTCCGTTATGTCAATGATGTATTCCCTAGATGGGCTCACCTCTTCTTGAGTGTCTTTCACACTATCATTAATATCAATCCGAACTTCTTTATTTGGTTGAACAACATCGTTCAGGATCTCTTCTTCTCGCATTATTTGATCATCATCAGCAAGTCGCTTTCCACTTGAGGTGGGTGCATTCCTGCCTCTTTCACTTCTTGTGATAACCGCTATAGCATGCCCCGTATTATTACCACCCTATGGGTTTACCACCGCGTCACTTGGTAGTGCACCCTTAGGACGAGAATTTAGAGCTTAAGAGATTTGCCCCATTTGAACTTCTAGGTTGCGGATTGATGTGCTGTGTGAGGCAAGTTGGGCATCCGAATCAACATTATTTTTCATCATTTGCTTGAATATATTCTCAATACGTCCCATCTCATTGTTTGAAGAACTTGAACCATGGGAAGGATAAAGAGGTGGGTTGCTCGGTTGTTGATATATTGTGGGCCTTTGAAAACCCAGCCCCTAATTGCCTGTATTGTTACCCCAACTCCCTTGGTTGTTGCCTCCCCAATTTCCTTGGTCATTTCCACTCTAATTTCCTTGATTGTTGTTGTTATGCCAATTCCCTTGATTGTTAGAATTCCAATTGCCATGATTATTTTGTGGTCGCCATTATTGTTGGTTTGAGCCTTGGAAGTTGTTTCTTTATCCTTGAAATTTTTTGACATATTGCACTTCCTCCTCTTGCTCATTATAAGAATCATCTTGATCAAAACCGCCATCATCTTGCACATAGTTCTCCACTCGGGTTTGCACTTGTTGACCCTTAGTCCTCTTCTTGTTCACCAACATATTTACTCCCTCCATAGCATGAACTTGCTTAAGGGTTGCACTTGATTTAGTTGAGCCTTTGCTAGTTTAGTCATGGTAGTGGTCAATTCGGCAATGGCTTGCCCATGGTCTTGTAATTCTTTGTGGAGGTGGATCATATCCGGAACACCTTGTAGGACATTAGCCCGGGATTGCCAAGCTGATGATGTCTCCGCCTTCTCATCTAGATTGTCACACGCCTCCGCATACGGCGTAGTCATAAAGTTCCCACCGGCTAGTTGATTCACTACACATTGGTTGGTTATGTTAATCCCACGATAAAATTTTTGTTGCAACATGTTTTTCGCCATATCGTTGTTGGGATATTCCTTAACCATTGTTCTATAGCGCTCCCAAATTTTGTGTAGTGGTTCATTCGGCTCTTGTTTGAATGCCATGATCTCATCTCAAAGTGTAGCCATGTGCCCTGGAGAGAAAACTTAGCAATGAACTTGGCCGCCAACTCATCCCAAGTGTGAATTGAATGCTTCGGCAAACGTTCCAACCAATCTAAAGCTTTTTCCCGTAGTGAGAAGGGAAAAACCTTAGCCTCAATGCATCCTCGGAAACATTAGTTTACTTGCTCCACCAACATGTATCCACATAGCCTTTCAAATGTTTGTAAGCATTTGTGTTGGAGCACCAGTGAAGAAATCCCGTTGCTCAAGCAAGGTGAGCATCACATTGGTGATTTGAAAGTTACCCGCCCTAACACGGGGAGAGACTATTGCACTAGCATAACCTTCATTGGGCAATATCTGATGTGGAGCTGCTTGTGGTGGATATGGTGGAGGTGGGGGTGGAACGAGAACGTTGTCTTGTGGTCCCCATCCTCTTCGTTGTGGCACTTGAGGTACCTCATCGAGTTGTTCCTCTGCACCGTCCAAGTCCGCCAAAGGCATATTTCCGAGCTCATTGTTTGCTATGATTTTACCTAAGATTTCTTAAACACGTTAGTAATACGGAAGGGTAAGAAGATATTTCAAAAACACACTCAAATATATACTGAAAACTATTTTAACTCCACGAAAACGGCGCCAAAAATTAATCCACTCCCAATCCACACTCAACAATGAGTAGAAGAGGCCGCTGGAAGAATAGTACTCAACTATGAGTCGGGGTAAATTTCCTCAGGGAGCTAACAATAGGTGTTAAAGTGTATACTTGATGCGTGAAGACGAAACAACTTAAATACACTTCCAATCAAGTTGGTTTTGCAAATTACTTCTATAAATGACACTATCAATGCTCAACTAGAGAAATGAAACTAGAAATTGACTAATTGTGTTTGGTCGTTTTCAAATAGGTAAAAAGCCTAGGGATGTAACCTTCGCCTAGGTGTTCGCCTAATGGGTGAATTATGTTAACACTTGATTTATGGATTGGGGTGTATTATAGCTCTCAACTCTAAGTTATTCACTCAATACCTCTCGGTCATAGAGTGATTTTCCCAATTTGGCTTTCTCAAGCCCAAATGGGTATCAATATAAATAGTTGATATGAGCTCAAGTCGGATTTTCCCTATCTCTAGTTCAAATCCTTTAATTAGGCTAGTCAAATCCTTAACTACGACTTGCTTCTGAAGAGAGAGAGAGTCTGGTGATAAGAGAGAGAAAAAGAGACCGAGCTTGAAGCTCATCGCTAATGGCGATGGCTATGCCGGCGGGCGACACACCGGCTGGCGACCCCTCATCTTCGACTTCCCAACCCCTCTCAACAAAACCTAGCAACCCACACCCCCTAGATTACAGTCACCTTCTCAAACTAGAAACCCTAAATTCGAACAACAAGAACCCTAAATCGACACCCACAATCGAGCCAATACCCCTCAAAAAAGCCTCTTTTCTACAAGGACAACCTTTTGTCAAGTTCACGGAAGCTGAGGTCGACAGAATGAATCAAATCAAAGGGCTCCAATATGCAGTAATCGGCAAGTTCTAGTACGGATGGCCAGATATTCAAGAACTCCGAAGAATAATCCCTTCTCAATGTGGAATTAAAGGCGATTGCAACATCGGACTGCTCAGGGACAGACATGCACTCATTCGCCTGACACTCTGGCAAGATTTCATCACTTTTACATCCAAAGCAAACTACTATCTGAAAGCAAAAGACGGATTTGAGTACCAGATGAGGACTTTGATTTATGATGCCAAATTCAAGGAAGAAGAAGAAACATCAAAAGCAATGGCTTGGATATTATTCCCAAATCTACTTCCCACATACTATGTCAAAGAGTGCCTGTTCTCTCTAGCCTCTGCTGTTGGGAAACCTCTTCATTTAGACACAGCCACAATCAGTAAGACTCGTCCAAGCTGTGCACGAGTCAAGGTACTCGTGGATTTACTAGCTGACTTGCCCAAAAAAGTTCACATGGATATTGAAAATGAAGCAATAGGGTCAGTCAGAACAGAATGGGTTAAGATTCAGTATGATTTCATTCCTAAGTATTGTAAGCAATGCAAACTACAAGGTCATGACATGTTGGAATGCTGGAAGCTACATCCAGAACTGTTAACTTCACAATCAGCAGAGCAAAAAAGTAATAAAACAAGCACAGGGGAACTCAATAAACAGCAGGGAAAAGAAAAGGCTCCTTTGATGATACTGTCAAGTGGCAAGGTAGTGGGCAATGCAGGCACTCAATGGAAGGAAGTAAAGGACAATCGGACACATAAGCAGGCAAAGCCTAAAACAGGACAGGAGAGGACAACACTCGACAAGGCTGATCAACAGACACAAACATCCAACAAATATAACATGTTGAACCTGGAGATAAGAAATGACAATATAAACATCCAACAGCTAGAGATAAAGGAAGCAGCTGCCAACATAAGCCCAGCACCGTACACAGTAGAAGAACCCTTATGCTCTGCAGCAGATACACACAACCTACTAGCAGTTACAATCCTGAATAACAAAGCAGATAACCAAACAACCGCAGACAGAAAAGAAGCAACATCTGAAGGAATGCAGCACCACACAAAAACAAGGACATCAATCACAAAAGAATCCACTATCCAGTGGGTACAGGAAAACTTCAATAACAGCAAGACCACCAGCATCATTCCTCAACAAGAGAACCTAACACAGGTCACTTTAGTTGAGAAATCAGTAACCAAGACAAAAGCCAAGAAACCAGCAATAACTGAATTAAAAAAATAGCAAGAAAGCTCAAAAGTAGTTCTGGGACACTATGGGCAGATCAGCTGGAAGAAGACTCAGAAGAAGGAGAAATACCAGAAGCAATGCAAAGTGAAGAAGGGGGAACAATGGGAGCAACTGAGGAGGATGCGCAAAGTGATAAAGAAGCTGACAACAACAATGCCACCTTGAGGAAAATCTGTAACACACAGGACAACCACCAAGGAAAACTGCTGATAAACGTAGATCAAAATCAAGCCAATCCTGAACCTCAACCAGAAGAAGATACAACACAAAATCCTGGATCAGCAACAAAGAAAGGAGCAATAGTAACACAACCACAAACAATCGTTAGAACAAAAAACTCTAACATTGCAGCAGCAACAAAGATTGAGGAAAAGCACAAGAAGCATCCTGGCAAAGACTTAGATGATGAAACCACTCTCCAGAACTTCATCACTATGGCCAAACTAGGAGACCTTTCACCAACACAAATAGCCAAAGTGAAATCAGCAAGCAAAGGAAAGAAGAAACAAAACAAAGACAATAACAACACCTCGGCAGCAGGTGTTCAAACAAGAAGAGCTTTAACTTTCCCTAACAATCAATGATGAATGCAATTATCTGGAACATTAGATCAGTCAACACAATGCAAGCTTTCGAAAGATTGATCACACTACATCAGAAACATCATTTTGAATTCATTGGCATCATGGAACCAATGCAACAAACAAGAAGGATGGAAAGATACAGTAGAAGAATTGGCTTCACTCAAGCAGTTGCTAATGTCTCGAACAAAATCGGGGCTTTCATTGACAATATATATGAGATCACAATCCTATCTGATACAGTACAACAACTCACCTTGAAGCTTCATCACACTAGAACACAGATAGAACTCATACTCACGCTGGTCTATGCCAAGTGCAATGCAACAGAGAGGATAGAATTGTGGGATTCATTGTATGATCAAGCTCAAGGCATAACAATTCCATGGCTAATAGGAGGAGATTTCAATGTGATTGTTGATCAAGAATAAAAATTTGGAGGACTGCCAGTTCCATTCAATGAGGTAGATGACTTCAGACATTGCATCAACACCTGCAGCCTAACTGATTTGAGATTCAAAGGCAGCATATACACATGGTGGAACGACAGAGCAGATGAGGATTGCATCTTTAAGAAATTAGACAGATGCTTAGTCAATGCAGAATTCCAACAAATTTTCCCAAGTCTAGAGTTTACTCACCTATCTAAGATTGGCTCGGATCATAGCCCACTTCTGTTAAAATTTGACACAGAAGCAAGGTCAATCAAGAAGCCTTTCAAGTTCCTCAATTTCTGGACCAAACATAATACCTTTAAAACAGTTGTAAGAGAGAATTGGCAAGCAGACTTCACTGGGGATCCCTTCATCCTTTTCAATTACAAAAAAGCACTGTCAGTCTGGAGTAAAGCAACATATGGCGACATATTCCAAACCATAGCAAGCATGGAGGAAGTAGTCCTGGTATATGAAAAGCAATTTGAAGAGAGACCAACCAAACAGAACAGAGAAAGAATGCAAAGAGTTCAAGCTTAGATGATCAGATATTTGGCAATAGAAGAGCAATTTTGGAGACAAAAATCAGGAATGGCATGGTTCAAAGATGGAGATAGGAACACAAAATTCTTTCATGCTCAAGTGAATGGTAGAAGAAAAAGACTTCAACTAAGAAGGATTCAAAACAATGATGGTACCTGGATTGAAGAAGAAGAACAAATAGCAGAAGAAGCCATCAACTTCTACACAGATCAATTCTCAGAAAACACAATCCCATCAGACTTCAGAATCTTAGATCACATCCAGCCTCTCATAGATAGGAATAAAACACAGAATTGATCAAGCCACCTACACTTAAAGAAGTCAAGCATGCTGTCCACTGTTTGAATGGTGATAGTGCAGGGCGACCAGATGGATTCACAGGTTCCTTCTACCACAACTGCTGGGAAATTGTCGGCACAAACATCTACAACATGGTCAATGCTTTCTTTGTAGGTCAACAACTACCAAAAAGTGTAACACACACAAATTTGGTACTACTTCCCAAAAAGAAAGAGGTGACAACATTTTCAGACATGAGGCCCATAAGCCTCAGCAATTTCATCAACAAAGTCTTCTCAAGAATCATACATGAAAGAATGGTTGGAATACTGCCCTCACTCATCTCTCAGGAACAAGAAGGATTCGTAAAGGGTAGAACAATAGTAGAAAATTTCTACTAGCACAGAAAATTATCAAAGATATTAGCCTAAGAACAAGAGTGGGACCAAATGTAGTCATCAAACTTGACATGACAAAGGCTTTTGATCGTCTATCATGGCTATTACTGACAAAAATGCTAAGGAAAATGGGATTCTGCGAAGCTTTCATTCGGCTGATTTTTGACATTATTGGAAATAATTGGTACTCGGTCCTTATCAACGGACAACCACATGGTTTCTTCAAATCAACCAGGGGAGTCAAACAAGGAGATCCACTATCACCTACTCTATTCATTCTAGCCGCTGAAGCTCTATCAAGGGGATTAAATGCGCTGCATTCCAACCTATACTTTTGTGATTTTGGGCTGCCCAAATGGAGCTTCTTCTGATGTCACCTCCTTACAACTGATAATGAAAGTTCTACATGCATATGAAGCAGCATCTGGCCAGCTAGTCAACAAAAGAAAGTCAACCATCTATATGCACCACTCTACCAGTACTGAAGTGATCACAAATGTTGAAAGAGTCACTGGCATTGGAAAGCAGGAGTTCCCATTCACATATCTAGGCTGTCCCATTTTCTACTCCAGAAGAAGAATAATCTATTATCAAGGCATTGTCGCCAAAGTACAAGATAGACTACAATCCTGGAAAGGCAAACTACTATCAATTGGCGGCAAAACAGTTTTGATTAAACATGTTCTCCAAAGCATGCCAGTACATCTGCTATCAGCGGTAAATCCCCCAAAACAGGTAATAAACAATCTACACAAACTGTTTGCTTAATTTTTCTGGAGCAGCACTATAAGAGGAAGCAGCAGACACTGGTCCTCATGGAGTACTTTATGTATGCCCTGTGAGGAGGGGGGCAGGCTTCAGGTCACTACATGATATGTCCAAAGCTCTCTTCTGTAAGCTGTGGTGGAATTTTAGAACCAAGCCTAGTCTCTGGAGTGCCTACATGTGCCAAAAATACTGCAAAAAACACAATGCAGTACTAGTCCTATGGACAAGAGGAGCACAAGCTTGGAAAAGGATGTTAGAATGTAGAGAGAGCATAGAACATCAAATCAACTGGCAGCTAAAGATGGGATCATCACTCTTCTGGTATGACAACTGGACAGGATTGGGAGCACTTTACTTCATAGTACCAGCAGACTTTCCAATAGACCACTCAATAAACAATGTAAATGATGTCCTGCAAGAAGGAAACTAGAATGTAGACAAACTCTCAGAAGCTCTGCCACAAGAATTTACAGCACACATAGTGGACACAATAAAGCCTCCAAAAAGGGGAGACACTATGGACATACCACACTGGATGCTACAAACACAAGGAAATTTCAGTGTTAAAACTGCCTGGGACTACCTCATAAGAAGAGATGAACCCAAGAGAGCCTACAAGATAATTTGGGTTAAAGGTCTTCCTTTTAAGATCGCCTTCTTCATGTGGAGAGTCTGGAAGGCTAAACTACCTCTGGATGACTTCTTGAAAAGACTTGGATATCAAATGCCATCCAAATGCTGGTGTTGCACACAACCAAAGGAGGAAACCTTGGTACACCTCTTCTTCACATCCAGCACAACAACTCAAGTATGGAAATACTTTCTGACGATAGCAGGAATTGCTCTTGAAAACCTATCTCTCCATCAAGCAATAACCAAGTGCTGGACAACACAAATAGTCGATAGACTCAAACCTGTACTGCAGGCAGTTCTATCTTGCATTGTTTGAGAGTTATGGAAAACAAGGAACTGTCGCAAACATGGAGAATCTGTCACAGTTAGCAGGGTCATATATCAAGTTTCCACAACATTGCAAGCACTAGTACAAGAAAGAAAACCAGGACTTAATGTCCCACACAAATGGCAGGATCTCTTGCACATGATGGAAAACTACACCCCAAGGATAACTTTCAACAAAGTCATATGGGAATTCCCAAATGCAGGGTGGATTAAAGTCAACACTGATGGAGCATAAAAAAGGAACCCAGGAAAGAGCTCAATAGGATATTGCCAAAGAGATGAAATAGGGGACATCATATATGCATTGGGCACAATTATCCCAGAAGGAACAAATACCATAGTAGAAGCAACAGCTATAGTGGAAGCACTGAGATACTGTCGATCACATAGTTACTCTCACATATGGCTGCAAACAGACTCAATGCTATTGAACAACATCATTAATGGCATATGGAAGCCACCATGGTGCATAGCTGATCAAATAGAAGAAATACTGCAGCTGAAAGAAGCCTTCACACTTAATGTTACACACATATACAGAGAAGGAAATAAACTGGCTGACCATCTTGCAAACTATGCAATAGATTTTGAGAGAATTGAATGCCATGATTTTTGGTAGCTTGACATACATGGCAGAAGATTAGTTAATGAAGATAAACTGCAACGTCCATACTTAAGAGTGAAAGTAGCAACATAGCAAGCAGAAACTGGAAGCAGTGGTCTTACACACAGTCACAAACACACTTTCTCATTACTGTACAAATGTTTAGCATCAATAGCTTAAAAACTCACAATACTATACTAATACCCTCTCTAATTTTGCAGGCACACCATCTGATAACATCAAAGCCTAAGCTCTTCATTGAAGAACAAAGGAGGCTGCAACATTGTTTCTGTACTGGCAGTTTACTATATAATGCTAGATACAATGACTGGAGTTTTGCTGATTGCAGGAAAGAAGACACTGTATCTCTGCAACAAAACAAAAACACAATAGCAATAGCACTATCAAGATATATCAACTGGCTTCTGTTTGGGTGTTGGAAGCAAAAACAGCCATATGTCAATGCAGCACAATCACTGCAGTACACAACAACAGCATACTGCTCACCACAGACCTCTTGCAGGCTGCAAAGCACAAAATCAAGGCAGCTAAAAATGGGATTATCACTCTTTTGGCGCACTGTCTGATCACATCAAAGCCTAAACTTTTCATTGACGAACAGAGGAGGCTGCAACATTGGTCAGCACTAGCTGGTTACTATCCAATGCTAGATACAATAACTGGTTTTTTGCTGATTGCAGGAAAAGCACAACACCAGTAGCACCATCAAGACATATCAACTGGTTTCTTTTTGGCTGTTTGAAGAAAAAAAAACCATATGCCAATGCAGCACAATCACTGCAGAACACAAGATCAGCAGGCTGTTCACCACATGACCTTTTGCAGGCTGCAAAGTACAAAACAAGGAACATGCCAATGCAGCACATCCATTCAACAACAACTTGTAACACAATCACTCAACAACAACAGCATAATCACCAAGCATCACAACAACAACATGCTAACAACCTGGCACAAACACAGCAAAACAGCAACATACACAACACTGCTCCTCACAACAACAACAGAGGAAACTTCCACAAAGAATCTGCAACCAAAGAAGATTCAGTGCTCCTTACAACATCACAAGGAAAGACAAACTCACTGCTCTCTACTGAAAAGAAAGACTGGAACACTCTGGCACATTGGAAGAGAACACAATCACTCACAGCACTCACCAGTAGCACAAAACAGATATCTGGTCTCGGCAGAAACTCAAAGAAACACAGATATCTGGTCACATAGCAACAGTCTCCACAAGTAAACCAACCATCACACCAACAACAGAATATAAACAACCAAGGAAGCATTTATCACCAGTCTCAGAAACACAGAAACAAGATCATAACTGAACCAGGCAATGTCACAAAGATAGAAGCCATCTTGAGCTGGACCAGGCTATTGCTGCACTTGCAATGTGTGGTATTAGCACTCTTGGTGCTCATTCTATTGCAAATACAGCAATCACCATGGCCCAGTCTTGAGAACAAATACCAAGCATTACAATCTTAAGCAACATCTACACTGCTCAAAGGACACAACTCACAACAACAAAAACAACAACGCCAATACAACATCAACAACAACCATCACAATTAGCAACAACAGCAGCAACACCCAATCAACACACAGCAACACAGAAGCAGCAAACACAGGATAACACAGTAGCAGCTCCTCATCATAGCAATACAGTCAATGCAGCTGATACGCTCAAATTACACCTTACGAATAGTGTAAGCGGTCGGTGTCAAATATAATAACCCAACAAGGTTGGGGTCGAATCCCACAGGGATTCTATCAAGTAATACTCAACTAATTCGTAATTCTATCAAGTAATTGTAATAAAAAGGAACATTGAACTTAAGTGTAAACGAAAACTGATTGCAATATTGTGAATGTGAATAATATGAATTAAAGAAACCAAGGTTGTGCTCCCCTTAATGTAGTATAATGCTATTGATATTAATATTGTATAGTTCCAACTCACAATTTTCTTGATATGCAATTGATACCTAATTTACTACCCAATATTTTCCAATGATTTGATAATATATCCTCTTTATGATTTTCTCAAATACAAAAGAGTTGTAATTAAGAACAATCAATTAATGCCAAATTAAAATCCACTTATTCCTAAGCTATTTTATTAAACAAGATTTAAAGCCTTGAGTCTTTGTTATTTACTTCTACCAAATTCTATCTCACTTTCCCAAGCAAAGATAGAATTAATTGGCGTTTGTTAATGTTTGCAGTCATTAACAATTGTTTGAAGAATAAGAAGTAAATAAATATCAATCATCTGTTGAAATCATATTCAATATCAAAATCTCAATAACATTGTACCCATCTAGGGTTCACAACCTTAGCGTTTAAACTTAGCTACTCATGCTGAACATTGAATAAGAAAGAATAGTAATTGTCATAATCTTACAAAATAGAAAGTAATTGATCCCAAAAGCGTCCAAGAATTCAAACAAGTTAATTGCCCGTACTTTGTACTCTCAAGTCTGACAAGATATCCCCCACAAAACCCTATTAAACCTATTTATAAAGGCCCAAAACCCGAGGCGAGGTCTGGACTTATTTGCCCCTGGTGTTAATAATGCGGACCGCATTTCTGTCGCAAAACAGAAATGTGGACCGCAAATCTTCCTCGACTGTGGCATATGTAACCCAAGAGTTTTGCCTCCATCGCATTATGGTTTTGCGGTCCGCATGTTGATTATGCGATCGCGAAATGCGATCGCATTCTTCACCCGCATTTTCACCCAGAAATTCTGCTTGCGTTCGTGATTTCACAGTACAAGTTTGCGGTTCGCATTCTTGTTTTGCGGACACATATGCGACCATATTCTTGACATGAAGAAGTGCCTAGAGTTCTGTCCCTGTTTGCGATTTGTTTGTGAAATATGCGGTCCGCATGTGCTGTTTGCGACCGCATACTCACATCTGCGATGCTGTTGAGTTCTGTTCTTGTATTCAGTTGGCTTTTTGAACTCTTTTCCGAGCTTTTGGGTCCTTACACTCGATGTACTGCAAATACACTAAAATTACATAAGTATCGGTAGAATTTGCACGTAAAACAAGTTAAACTCTAAGCAAGTAATATCAAAATATGCCGAAATTACCCGGCACATCAACACCCCCAACTTAAACTCTTGCTTGTCCTCAAGCAACTAAAACGATACTATCCTATTCTAGACTCTACTTATCAAACATGAAACAATACTGACTATGGATGGTGTTTGTTGTTAGCATCTCAAGTATATCTCTTTGAATACTTTACCCTCCCTGAATCATCTGTATATTCAAGGACAACCAATCAACTTGTGAACTTTGAGCCTCAACAAAGTAACTAAAGGCTACCTTCAGCTGAATGCACTTATGCTTTACTCAAAACTCAACTTTCTATCAACCTAGCAGTTTATGTACCCTCACTGGAAAGAAAGTCCCACTCTCACAATATTTATCATAACAATACAAAGGGACTAAAGTGCAAATACACTCACTCTCAGAACAAAATTTCAAGTGCCACCACATGCCATACCATAGGCTTGCCCTTATTTTAATTCATCACCTACTTCTAAGAACACTTGGTTGGAGATCACATGAATACTTTGTAAGCTTGTAATGTAGGTTTAAGGAAGGGTAGGATATATATTTAGATATGAGTGACTACATCCTCCTTGAACACTAATTACATTTCTCTTTCTTTTAACATTTTGCTTCCTTTCAACCCCATAGCCTCGATGGCGTTTAGTTCCCAAAGTGGACCCGCCTTACATATCTCTCTAATTTATTTCAGAGCTCCATTATTGTAAATACATATATAACTATTGTCTTTTTTTTTTGAAGCTTTCATAACTTCCTATTTAGCACTTTGAGGTATAGGCCTTCACCCTCACTTCACAGCCTTATTCATTTCCATTTTGACCCAAACCCCCAACTTAGGCTTTTAGCCATATTCTCAATGTTCAAGGAGGAACGGGTTCAAAAGAGGTCATTGTTTTACGAACGGGAAAGGTTTGTAATGCGGAGGCCAAGGAAAAGGCTAGAAGCTCAAATAGGGTACTAGTGATATTATTTATGCGCAGGTAGGCTAAAAAGGCTAGAAAGGTTTCATAAATAAACAAAGAATGCCTAAGATCCTCTCTCCAACTCAGTGTAATTATAGTAAGCGTCGAAAACCAACCGGGCAAGTTCTAGATGGCAGAAGCAAACACAAGGACTATTTAAACAAAGAGCTCACACACATGGTACACAAACTGTTCGGTTAAAATTGTTTATAGCTTTAGAGTTAACATTTTGCCACTCGAGGCTTTCCTCATGTATAAATACATGACTCTAGGTGAATCTAGAGTTACAGAGTGAGCCACAAGTTCACACAAGTTGATTTGTTAACAAGGGTATAATCTACACACAGATTTACGTACTTGATACTAAACAATTTTACCATCCCGGTCAATATGTTTCATTTTGATAACCCGGTTCTACTATTACACCCTTGAAAAAGAATCCGGCAAAGAAAAAACAAGGAGATTTTATTGACAAACTTCATTTCACTATCTATTTAACTACAACGGCATATATACATAAATCATGAATCGTTACTACATATTTTACAATAATCAATGTCGCTAAACATGCCAGAAAATAGATTACATACACAGATAAGGCTACCACCCCCAACCGAAATCATGCATTGTCCCCAATGCATAAGAAAAGAAGATAGAGTGCAAGGGGCTCCCTGGGGCGCATTTGCGCGAAGAGATTCAGTAGCCTAGGAATCCTTTGAAGCTGCAGGAGGGTTGTGGGACTGAAATGGAGCAGGTGGTGGGGCTGTTGAGCTGCTAGCTTCGCCTACTGGTGGCTGTGTGGCCGATGAGTCTGTAAGGGCGGCCACATCCGCTAGCGAGTGTTGTATGGCCCTCTCAATGTCTGCATGCTCTTCTTCCTCCACTGTTGGCGCAGCAATTGCTTTGCCCTTCTCATTAGGGTCTTCACCCTCATCAGACCATGAACTGGCATCCTCTGTCTCTTCTCCTTCTAACTCTGATGACTGCCCTGATGTCTCGTCATCAGTAACATCTACCGGTACCGGAGAAGCTGGAGGATGAGGCACTTTGGCAGACAAAGATGCAATGTCGGCCATTAGAGCAATGAAGTCCAAGCCAAGTCTGGTGCAACAATGTCTGCACTCTGGTCACCCTCTTTGGGGAGGAGAGATGCTATGTCGAACTCCAAATTTTGCATTTTCTGCAGTTTGCTCTTCATGGATTTTACTTCCTCCCTCAGCTAGGGTAAACCCCTAACCTCACCTCTTTCTATCTGTTCAACCCTAGACTAAAGTTTGTTCAAACGATCCCCGAATAATGTTTGTTGTTGTTGGAGAGTGGTCACTGACGTTTGAATAGGAGTCAGGGCTTGTTTGATCAGGTGGGGCAGGGTTTTCAAGAGTTAGTCCACTTTGGCATTGGCGTGTTGTGCAATTAGACCAAGTCTTGAAACGGCTGGCATTTTTGAAGAAGATGGACCCATGGTGGATGGGGGTTCAGGTTCTGCAGCAGCAGTGGAGGCTTCTGGATCTTGGGGAGATGGAAGAGTTTGGGAGTCAATGTCCTGAATTGGGGTCTCTGTTGGGCAGCAGAATCATTGATACGAGTGATATCTATATCCCTCGTTGACTTTCCGAGTTTGTCAGCTTGTGGCAAGAAAGGAACATTCACCATTTGGCAAAGGGTTGTGATCAAACTCGGAAAGGGAAGTGATGTGGCACGCTGCGTTGCTCGGATGCCAATCTCCTGGAAAATGAGACTCCCCACATCAATTTTAATACCGGCCATAATACACGCAATGAGAAGTGCTTTCTCAATGCTGATATCTGTTTCGTTTCTGGACAGTATTAAATGGGGGGTGACGATGTTCAGCCAAAATTTTCCCTCCCTTGTGAGGTCCTCTTTATAAATTTTCTTTCTAGGGTTAATCCAAGCAGGAGTCCCCTTGGCAATAATGGACGCTATCCATCCACGTTCGTTTTCTCTGTTGGAGTACTTGGCATCGTACTCAACTGTGCCTAATTCCCAATCGGGGAAGTAGAGTTCATTAATATGGTCACTGTCGCAAAACACACTCTTTCCCCAAACCTGTACGATGCCCGTGAATATTCTGTTGCGTCTGTGGTACCCCGTTCTTGAAGCTCCGTAGGATGCATAGAATTCCCGGACCATTGACTCATTGTATTCTTTAGGGTCCGTAGTGAAATACTCCCATTTTCTCGTTTTGATGTTGTCGAGAATATGAGGGTACTGATCCTGTAAACCATTCAAACTCAACTTTTTCTCCCCCAAGATTTTCCTTTTAGTTAGCCCTTCCCTGAACAATGTCCTGGAACCTTCGACCCCAAATCGAAGCTAAAGGTCATCTCCGCGTTTCCTTCTGGCCTCAGCCACTAGATCAACTTCAGGCAAGCGGTCCTCCTCATCAGACTGGGAGGTGCTTGGCAAATTATGTTCCAGTCTTGGACGTTTGGGCTGTGCCGTGGTAAGACTGGAGGATGACCTTTTCTTTGCGAAATGCTTTTTAGGTGCCATATCTGCATGAGGGTAAAATGTAAGCGACATTGTCATTAATAGAGAAAAGAAAAATAGGAAGAATCAACAAAGACTTACAGAAATGCAGCGTGGTTTGCGGTCGCATATCCACTATGCGAACCGCAAACTCGTCGCATTCTTAGATGTGCCAAGCCAGCTTTCATTCTGCGGTGGAATATGTGAATTATCACTATGCGAATCGCATATCCATCGCAGAGTGTTCTTGTGCACAGGCACGTTTGCTGAACACAAATGCGATCGCATATCCACCGCAAAGTGAGATATGCAATCGCAAACTCACCGCGAAAATTGCTGATGCTAAGCAAAATGTTTTGACCTTGTTTGCTGTGCCTTTGCGATCCGCATAGTCATTTGCCATCGCAAAGGCACCGCATTTGTTGTCTTCCTCAGATATCTAGGGTTTAGGGATGCGGTCAAATTGCGGTCCACATTTTGATTTTGTGAACCGCAAATACCCTTGGATACACAAGTATGTTCATCCCCCAAGAATTACAACCCTAGCTTCCTGTCTTCATCCCGCACAAAGTTCAAATAACTACATTGAACCACCAAACCTAACTTGCAAAATTAAAATTTAAAATATAGCAAAGGTAGTAGTTTAGTGGGTAAGCAAACATACCTAGGAAGAAGATTGGAGGATTTAGGACAACTTTTAATCAGCACTTCGATGTTTGGTAAGCTTGAAATTCAATTTTTTCCCGATAATGTCTATCGCTGTTCGTTCTCTGTTGCGTTCTCTTTTTTTTCTTTTTTCTTTTTTTTATATATACTAAATTGAAGGACTAAGAAGAGGAGGGAATGCGGACACGTACCTGTCAGTATACGATGATTGAGTCATCGCATAGTGTAAATGCGAATCGCAAAGTAGGCTACCTCACCGCATTTATGTCATTGTTTTGAGCCAAACCTTCTGTCTCTGTTTGCGATGAGAATGCGGACCGCATAACGCCAATGCGATCCGTAAAATGCTGTGTATCGTCGCATTTATGACAGCTATGTTTATTCAACTTTCTGCTTCAGTTTGCGGCACAAATGCGGCTCGCATATTGATAATGCGATCGCATTTGTGTAGAATTTGTCACATTGTTGATTTTCTTCAGTTTTAAGAACTCCTTTTCAATTTTGTTTTCCTTTTGTCAAACTCCTGCATTCTAGAACATCCTCAAATAGCCCTAAGTACAACTATGATATCAAAACTTAAATAAAGGCACAAAAACAAGCCAAAGTAAATGTTACCACACATGGGTTGCCTCCCATGAAGCGCTTGATTTAACGTCGCGGCACGACGAAGCTAGGACGCCTCTGAAATCATTCCATAGTTGGGCATGGACCGTCCTTTAGAGCCAGCTGCTCTACTTTCTCTCCATCTGCTCCCAAGTAGTGCTTAATTCTTTGACCGTTCACCTTGAAGGTTCGGAGTCCATCCTCCGATGCTAGTTCGACAGCTCCAAAGGGAGAGACGTCGACAACTTTGAAAGGGCCTGACCATTTAGACTTTAGCTTCCCTGGAAATAGTTTTAGTCTTGAGTTGAAAAGCAATACCAGTCTTGACAAAATTTTCCAATTTTTCCTCTTTGATTCACATGATTTGAGGTTAAATATGTGATATATTGACGAAATATAGTTAGAAATTGATTAGAATCACTTATCTAACATTTGTAGATGAAAAACATCTTTCCAAATTGCCTCCTACCGAGTCTTGGGTTCTAAAGTGTGAGAAATGAGGTGAATCCCGACTTTCAAACATTTTGTTAAGTTGCAGATGTCGCAATTGCGAAGAATCCTCGCAAGTGTGGGGACTGCCCAGCCTACAGGGACTTCACAAATGCAAATAATGGGTTCGCAACGCGAACCATGTTCCTTCGCAAATGCGACAATTTAGTCGCAAATGTGAACTACCTAGCTCAGACCTAATCTTCACAAATGCGAACAAGGTGTCGCAGTTGTGACACTTGAGACTCCCTGCTATGTTCGCAAATGCGAGGCTGGTGCTCACAATTGCA
Organism: Nicotiana obtusifolia; assembly: GCA_002018475.1. NCBI lineage: Eukaryota > Viridiplantae > Streptophyta > Magnoliopsida > Solanales > Solanaceae > Nicotiana > Nicotiana obtusifolia. Next base: position 133,028 of record MCJB01014843.1, read on the forward strand.
ACATCAGAGCACCAGTACACCAGATTTTCTGTTATCAGTCCAAAACTCTCCAAAACACGTCCGAAACTCACTCGAGGCCTCGGGGCTCCAAACCAAACACTCAGACAAGTGCAAAAACATCGCACAAACTCGCTCGCACAATCAAAACACGAAAATAACATCCAGAGCTACGAATGAACACTAAAATGCATGAATTTCAAAGTGAATTTCAAGAACTTCTTGAACTACAACTAAGAGTCTGAATCTTATCAATTCAACTCCAAAGGATACCAAATTTTGCAGACAAGTTCTAAATAACAGACCTATTCCAAGTCCAAAATCCAAATTATCCCGATAGCTAAAGTCAACCTACGATCAAACTTTTCAACTTTAAATTGCCAAATTTTAGCGAAACAACACAAATCGACGGACTTTCGAATTCAATTTTGGCATACGCCCACCAAAATCATGATACGAAGCTATCGGGGCCATAAAAACACTGTTTAGGGGGTCGTTTTCACAAAAGTCAACCATTGGTCAACATAAACAACTTAGGCTTCTAGCCAAGAATCAAATGTTCAAATCAACCCGAAATCTTTCCGGAATACAACTAATCAAGCCCGTAATATAAAATCATAAACACACATGTGTGAAGCATCAAAAGGGGAAACGGGGCGCAATTACACAAAACGACCGGTCGGGTCGTTACATTCTCCCCTTTTTAAAACCAATGTTCGTCCTCAAACATTCATAAAGGCATACCTGAAGTGATGAATAGATGAGGATAATGACTCCGCATGTCGTGCTCGGTCTCTAGGTCGCTTCCTCGACCGAATGACCCCTCCATTGAACCTTCACTGAAGCAATGTTCTTTGATCTCAACATCCGGAACTGTCTTTCCAAGATTGTCACTAGCTCCCCAATGTAAGTTCACTGTCCAATTGGGCTGTGCTGAAGTCTAAAACATGAGACAGATTGCCTTAATACTTCTGAAGAATAGAAACATGGAACACCGGATGAACTGCAGATAAGCTAGGTGGCAATGCAAGCTTGTAGCCTACCTCACCAATCCTCTCAAGGATCTCAAAAGGTCCTATATACCCAGGGCTCAACTTGCCCTTCTTCCCGCATCATATCCTTCTTGGGTGAAACCGAAAGCAAGACCTGCTCTCCAACCTTAAATGTTAAATCACGAACCTTCCGATCAACATAACTCTTGTATCTAGACTGGGTTGTACAAAGCCGATCTTTAACCAACTTGACTTTCTCCTAGGCATCTCAAACCAAATATGTGCCCAACAACCTAGCCTCTCCCAGCTCAAACCACCAACTGGAGAACAACACCGTCTCCCAAATAGGGCCTCATAAGGAGCCATCTGAATACTCGATAGGTAGTTGTTTTGTAGGCAAACTCTTCAAGCGGTAAGAACTGATCCCAAGAATCCCCAAAATCCATGACAAAGGCACGAAGCATATCCACCAATATATGAATGGTGTGATCGGACTGCCGGTCCGTCTAGGGGTGGAATGTTGTACTCAACTCGACCCATGTTCCCAACTCTCGCTGCACTACTCTCAAAAAGTGCAATGTGAACTGCATGCCTCGATTAGAATTATGGACACCGGCACACCGTGAAGACGAACAATCTTGCGGATATAGATCTTAGGCAACCATTCTGAAGAATAGGTAGTCACGGTCTGAATGAAATGAGCCGACTTGGTCAACCTATCCACAATCACCCATACAACATCAAATTTCTTCTGAGTCCGTGGGAGCCCAACAACGAAGTCCATGGTAACACGCTCCCATTTCCACTCAGGAATCTCAAGTCTCTGAAGCAAGCCGCCTGGCCTCTAATGCTCATACTTCACTTGCTGACCATTTATGCACTGAGCTACATACTCCACTATGTCTTTCTTAACTCTCCTCCACCAATAGTGCTGCCTCAAATCCTAATACATCTTAATGGTACCCAGATGAATGGAGTATCGTGTACGATGGGCATCTTCAAGAATCATCTGACGCAACCCATCCACATTAGGCACACATAATCAGCCCTACATCCGTAACACCCCCTCATCTCCAATGGAAACCTCCTTGGCATCTTCGTGATGTACCATGTTCTTAAGGACAAGTAAATGAGGGTCGTCATATATCATATAAAGAAGACCGAGAAACCACACAAGAAAGACCTCGACTGGGCTCCGAAACATCCAATCTAACAAACTGTTTGGCCAAGGCCTGAACATCCATGGCTAGCAGCCTCTCTAAAATCGGTAGATATGCTAAACTGCCCAAACTCTTCGCCTTTCCACTCAAGGCATTGGCCACTATACTGGCCTTCCCGGGATGATATAGAATAGTGATATCATTGTCCTTAAGCAACTCTAACCATCTCCGCTGCCACAAATTAAGAACCTTTTGTTTAAACAGATGTTGTGCTGCCAAATCTTCAATGCATGAACTATAACTGCCAATTCCAAGATGTGGACTGCATAATTCTTCTCATGGACCTTTTACTACTGAGACACGTAGGCAATCACCCTACTGTCTTGCACCAACACCGCGCCAAGCCCAACACGTGATGCATAACAATACCCAGTGTAAGACCCCGAACCCGTAGGCAACACTAACATTGAGGATGTAGTCAAAGCAGTCTTGAGCTTTTGAAAGCTCGCCTCACACTCCACAGACCATTTGAAAAGAGCACCCTTCTGGGTCAATCTAGTCATAGGTGCAGCAATGGATGAGAAACCCCCTATAAAACAGCGATAATATCCGGCCAAACCAAGGAAACTTCGAATCTTAATAGTTGAAGACGGTCCGGGCCAATTCTGAATTGCTTCAATCTTATTCGGATATACCTTGATCCCAATGACCCAAAAATGCTACTGAATTAAGCCAGAATTGACACTTTGAGAATTTCTCATACAACTTCTTCTCTTTCAAGGTCTGCAGCACAATCCACAGATGTTGCTCATGAACTTCCCGACTGCGAGAGTACACCAAGATGTCGTCAATAATCACAATGAAGAACAAATCAAGATATTGCTGGAATACACTGTTCATCAGGTGCATAACTGCTACTAGGCGTTGGTCAGCCCAAATGACATCACAAGGAACTTATAGTGACTATACTGAGTCCTAAAGGTAGTCTTTGAAATATTCGGATCCCGAATATTCAGCTGATGATACCCTGACCACAAATTAATCTTTAAGAACACTCTGGCACCCTGAAGCTAGTCAAATAAGTCACCGATGCATGGCAATAGGTACCTGTTCTTCATTGTAACCTTGTTCAACTGTCGATAATCAATACACATGCGCATAGAACCATCCTTCTTTTCCACAAACAAAACTGGAGCACCCCAAGGCGACACACTAAGCCGAATGAAACCTTTATCAAGGAACTCTTGTAACTGCTCCTTTAGCTCCTTCAACTCTGTTGGGGCCATACGATATGGTGGGATAGAAATGGGTTGAGTGTGCGGCAACAAGTCAATACCAAAATCGATATCCCTATCGGGCGGCATGCGTGGAAGATCTACTGGAATACATCTGGAAAGTCTCTCACTTTCGGAACTGACTCAACGGTAAGAGTATCAACACTGACATCTCTCACAAAGGCTAGATATGCATCATACCCCTTCTCAACCATCCGTTGAGCCTTCAGAAATGACACAACCCTACTAGGAACATACTCTAATGCATCCCTCCACTTTTCGTGGTAAACCTGGCATAGTCAATGTCACAGCCTTGGTGTGACAATCTAGAATAGCATGACAGGGCGACAACCAGTCCATGCCCAAGATAACATCATAGTCTACCATACTAAGTAACAATAGATCAACTCTTGTCTAAAAACCACTAATAACAACTAAATACGACCGATACACATGGTTCACAACAATAGAATCTCCTAAAGGCGCGAACACATAGACACGAGAACTCAAAGAATCACGAGATATATCCAAGTACGGAGCAAAGTAAGATGAGACATATGAATAAGTGAATCTTGGATCAAATAAGACTGATGCATCTTTATGAAAAACTGGAGCCATACGTGTAATGACTGCGTCTGATGTGACTGCCTTCATCCTACCCGAAAAAGCATAGAATCTGGCCGGGCCTCCTCCTCTAGGGTGACCTCTACCTACCTGACCCCCACCCTTAGCTAGTTGTGCAGGTGGAGCGGCAACTGGAGCAGCAACCATGGCTTATGAAGTTTGTGGACCTATTTGTATCCGTGGAGCCTGAGTAGTCTGTGGAGGTGCACCCCTCCCGAGTCTAGGGCAGTCCTCACCATATGACAGGTACCACCACACTCAAACAAAGCTCTCGGTGGGTGTGGCTACTAGGACTGGCCCTAGCCTGGTCAACTAGACTGACCGTTGAAGGCACCCTGTGCAGGAGGTGCACCAGAAAGTGGCTGAGCAAAGTGTGCAACCTGAGACCTCGGAACAACCGGAGCACTACTTGAAAGTGGAAGTGCTGAATGAACTGGACGACTCACATAGCCTCTACCATGACGGGCTGCAATTGGGGCGCGGGCACCACTATATTTGCCAGAATCTCGAGTCATTCTTGGCCTCCCTGTCCTCCCTCTCACGACCCCGCATACCCTCCAACCTCTATGCGATCTATACCACCTGCTGGTATGGAGTATTTGTCTCCAACTCTCAAGCCATGCTGAATCTAATACCATAGTTGAGCTGCTTGATGAATCGACGAACTCGCTCTTTGACTGTAGAAACCAAGGCAGGTGCATGTTTGGACAAATCACTGAATCTGTCAGCATACTCTGACACCGTCATAGCATCTTGGCACAGTTTCTCAAACTCTACGCGCCAGGCATCCCAAAGGGTTTGGGGAACAAACGTTCTCAATAACATCTCTGAAAATTGAGCCTATGTAAGTGAAGTTGCATCGGCTGGGTTACCCTCGTCGTAAGCCCGCCACCACTTATACACTACTCCCCACAACTGAAATATAGTAAAAGCAACTCCACTCATCTCCACAATACCCATGGTGCGGAAAATACGGTGGCACTTCTCTAGAAAACCTGAGCATCGTATGAAGCAAAGCCACTAAAAGTAGGAGGATGATGCTTCTTGAACCTCTCAAGTCTAAGCTCCTCCTCCTTAGATTCCCCTGCCCTAACCTCGAGCAGAACCGGAACAACAAACTGTGTTGGCATAACCTCTAGGACTTAATCAACATGGACCCACTACTCTGGAGTACGGGCCACGGGATCTGAGCTCCTCCCCCAGTCTGAAATGTGGCTGGTGCAAGTGAAATCAACCCCGCCTGAGCTAGAGCACTGAACATGCTCAAGAATTGTGCGAGGGTCTTCTGAAGTGCAGGGGTGCACCTCGGTGCCTGCCCTCCAACTAGAACTACTGGTGGCTCCTTTGCTGCAGCTCGGGCTGGTGCTCTAGGTGCACCGCATGCCCCTCCTTGGCCTCTGCCTCTCGCAGCTCTAGCAGGGGGCACTGGTGTTTTTATTATTGGATCCAGCAGAGCGTGTCCTCACCATCTATCAGAGAATAGAAAGTCAAAGATTTAGTTTTCGAAGTAAGCTAATTCGCATGATAAGGAAGCAAAGAAGTGGAGTTTTTCTAACAGTTCTATAGCCTCTCGAAGATAAGTACAAACATCTCTATACCGATCCGCAAGACTCTACTAAAACCTGCTTATGACTCGTAACAACTATGAATTTCTAAAGCTCCAATACCAACTTGTCACGACCCTAGTTTTCCACCTTAGGATGTCATGATGTCACCATTTCTCTAAGACTAGGTAAGCCTAACATTTAATAATAGCTTAACTGAAATAATCAACAGAAATACTAAAACAAGACTGATAAACTCATATAAACTTCTATAATAAGATCTCAACAACATCTCTCCCAAAATCGGTGGCACTGAGTTATAAGCTCCACAAAATAATCTATAATGTCTACTACAACACTGTCTGAATAAGAAAAAACAAAATGAAATGATATGGAAGGTGACTCCGAGGCCTGCGGATACCGAGCAGGTGTATCTTGAAGTCTCCGGAAAGCAGCTAATAGTCAATCATTAACGTCCAGCACAAGCAGACGTACCTGGATCGGCACAAAAGGTGTGCAGAAGCATAGTATGAGTACACCATAATGGTACCCAGTAAGTATCTAGTCTAACCTCGGTAGTGTAGTGATGAGGCTAGGTCAATACACCTACTAGGACATAATAAACAGAACGAAAACATAATAACGAGAAGTAATAGAAGGCAGAGGAATAAATGATATGAAACAAGTTAATAACATAGACTAACGACATAATTCGTAAGCATATAGATGACATAAAAGAAGCAACTAAAGATAACCACAATAGTCATATACGGACAAAACTGATAAGACAAGGAAGATTAAAAGCAACAAGAAGTGTTCCACCAGTAACTCTTTACACATAAGATAAACATCAAAAATCACAAACTAGGTACCTCCTTGTATACAACAAGAATCACAACCGAGTTACTGCCTCGTATATACATGAATCACAACCGAGGTACCGCCTCGTATATATCATGAATCACAAATGAGGTACCGCCTCGTGTTCACTTTTTACAATTTCGATCACAATATTTTCTATCACTGCAGGAGCCTTATATTTAGTTTTAAAAATTATTTTTCCCGAAATAGCTACCCGCATTTTATCTCACCTTATCACACGAGTGGCTTCAAGTAGTTCCCCTAGTAGCAACACACATATCAAGCCCACCTTATCTCACTGCATGCGTATCAACCCCAAGCCTTATACTACCTCATGTGTATCAATATCACAACATAATCACAACTTGCACCACAAGTGCCCATATTCCATAACCAACCAAAAGAATCAACAATATCAATGTTTCCACAACAAATATCCCATGGCTAAACCACAAAGTGTACTTATCTCAACAATAACAAAATAAAAGTGGATAGCTTAACAAGAAAGATATCTTAATAATTAACAACTTCACCTCAATGTGATAACGACTTTCTCAACTTCAATATGAATAACTCAACAACTTCAATTACAAGTAATTCAATGATTTAAAGATGTAACAAAACATAGGGAAGGTAATAACTTCAAATGAAGCATATAAGAGCAAATTAGCAAGTAAGAGGTGAAACAAGTGTTAACAATGTCAAGTAAAGCATGTAAGGGTAGATTAGCACATGAAATTGGGGATTAACAATGAAAGATATAACATGTTAAGACAATTCAATTAAAAACATGATAAGAGTCTAAATAGCCTAAACTGGTCAAATACCATATATAGCCCATGTACCCACTCATCATCTTGCGTATACGGCCTTAACATAACACAATTAGCACAAAACACCCAATTCCTAAGGGGTAGTTCCCCCACACAAAGTTAGGCAAGATACTTACCTCAACTAGGCCAACTCAACCCTTGGAAAAAACTTTTCCCCTAAAATTCGCCTCCACATGACTTAAATCTAAGAAAAATTAACTTAATATCATCAAACAATTCAAGGGAAAATAATTACAGAAAATAATTACAATAGATAAAGCTATGATCTTTAAACTTTTTCCAAAAAGTCAATAAAAGTCAACTCGTGCCTTGTTAGGTCAAAATCCGGGTCCAAGGATAGATTCCAACTACTGGTAACCCCACGAGTCTATATATATGATTAGTTTAAAAATCCGAGTCCAAATCGACTCTCAAAACTCAATTTCTCGTTTTTCAAAAATTTGATAAATTTTTTTAATTTTTCCTCTTTGATTCAAATGATTTGAGGTTAATTCTAAGATATATTGATGAAATATAGTTGGAAATTGATTAGAATCACTTACCCAATATTTTGAGATGGAAAACCCCCTCTCCAATTCGCCTCCTACCGAGTCTAGGGTTCCACAATGTGAGAAATTAGGTGAAATCCCAACTTTCTAACATTTTGTTCAGTTGCCGATATCGCAATTGCGACACTGGGTTCGCAATTGCGAACCCTCACAATTACGAACCCTCGCAATTGTGGCGACTTCCCAGTCTACAGGGATTTCCTAAACACGACAAATGGGTTCGCAAATGCTAACCCTATCACTTAGCAAATGCTACAATTTAGTCAAAAATACGAACTACCCAGCTTAGACCTAATCTTCGCAAATGCGAACAAGATGCTCGCAATTGTGACATCAGAGCACCAACGCACCAAATTTTCTTTGATCGGTCCAAAATTTTCCAAAACACGTCCGAAACTCATTCACAAAAATAACATTTAGAACAACGAATCAAACACGAAAACGCATGAATTTCAAAGTAAATTTCAATAACTTCGAAAATTGCAACTAAGCGTCTGAATCCTATCAATTCATCTCCATATGATACCAAATTTTGCAGACAAGTACTAAACACTATAACGGACCTATTCCAAGTCCGAAATCAATTACGGTCCCGGTAGCTAAAAGTCAACCTACGGTCAAACTTTTTAACTTCAAATTGCCAAATTCAGCAAAACAACACAAATCGACCTACAAACTTTCGAATTTGATTTCAGGCATACGCCCAAGCCCAAAATTACTATACGAAGCCATCTGAGCCATCAAAACAACGTTCTCGTGCCGTTTTAACAGAAGTCAACCATTGGTCAACATAAACAAGGTAAGATTTTAGCTAAGAATCAAACTGCCCAAATCAACCCATAATCTTCCCGGAACAAAACTAATCAACTCGTAAGTCATAAAACCATAAACACATATGTGCGAAGCAACAAAAGAGGAAATGGGGATCATTATTGGTCGAAGGGAAAAAGAGTGCAGCATATACTTTCAGTACCAACAAATATCTACAGCAATAGTACCTTTTAAGGTGAGTCACGTTCCAATTGTTCTAGAATTTGACTCCGTCTTGATTTTCCAATTCGTATGAGCCGTTACCGGTTATAGCTGAAATCAGGTAATGTCCTTCCCATATTGGCCCCAGCTTCCCGACGTTGACTTCTTGAGTGCTTCGAGTAACTCTCCATAGAACTAGATCTCCAACTTTGAAATATCAGAGGTTTGCCCTGCGATTGTAATACCTTTCCATCCTTTGATTTTGTGCTACCATCCTTACATATGCCAAATCCTTGTGTTCTTCAAGCAAGTCTAGCTTCACCAGCAACGCTTCATTATTTACTTCTTCGCTCATTTAGGAGAACCTCAAGGTCGGCTCCCCCACTTCCACTAGTATTAGAGCCTTCGAGCCGTATACGAGCGAAAAGGTTGTTTCACCTATGCTTGAAATAACTGTAGTCCGGTATGCCCATAAAACACCCGGTAGCTCCTCCCACCACTTACCCTTAGCATCTTCTAATTTATTTTTAAAGTTTTGAATAATTACCTTGTTGGTTGATTCCACCTTCCGATTAGCACTCAGTGGTATTCGTTTGATCTTCAACCCTTCCAAGAACTTTGTGACTCCTGAACCTGCAACCTGCGGCCCGTTGTGACAAGCAATCTCTTTTGGTATTCCAAATCGGTAAATTATGTGTTCCCATATAAAGTCAACCACCTGGCGTTCTCCGACCTTTTGGTAAGGACTTGATTCAACCCATTTAGTAAAATAATCAGTTAAAACTAAAGGAACCTTACCTTCCTGGGGCCCGATAGTAAAGGACCAACTATGTCCATCCCTAATTTCATGAATGGCCACGGGGACACCACCGAATGCAAAAGTTTTACCGGTTGATGCACTAACTGTGCATGACATTGACATTTATTGGACTTTTAAACGAATGTTTTTGCGTCTTGTTCCATCTTGAGGCAATAATATCCACGCTTGACTAACGTGAGAACTAACGAGTCTTCACCGGAGTGGTTTCCTTAAGACTCCTTCATGGACTTTTCTCATCATGTAGTCCGTCTCCGAGGCCCCTAGACATCGAGCTACTGTTCCTTGGGACGATCTCCTAAATAACTGTCCATTAACAAGGCAGTAGCGAGCTGCTTTGGTCCACAGTGCTCGAGACGTTTTGAGTCTTCTGGTAATTCTCCATGTCTGAGATATTCAATGAACTCGTTCCTTCAGTCCCAAATTAAGTTGGTTGAATTTACTTCGTAGTAGCCGTCCACATCCAATACCGAATGCAACAATTGGACGACCGTACCGGAATCACATCCTTTCATCTCCGTGGAAGACCCCAAATTATCCAATGCATTTGCTTCCATATTTTTCTCCCTCAAAATATGGACTATTGACTATTCTCTAAATCCTGCAAGTAACGCTTGAACCTTGTTCAAGTATTGTTGCATACACTTCTCCTTTGCGTTGAAAATCCCATGCACTTGGTTTACCACTAGCTGGGAGTCGCACTTTATCTTGATGATCTCATAGCCTAGTCCCCGAGCAGTTCAAGTCTTGCAACCAAAGCCTCATACTCTGCTTCATTGTTAGTTAACTGCATAGCTCTATGGCCTGTCTTAGGGTTTCCCCCGAGATCGTGATTAGAACTACCCCGAGACCGGATCCGTTTATGTTGGATGCTTCATCCGTAAACAAGGTCCAAACTCCCGATGTCGTTCCCGGCACCAACACCGCTTTCTTAGCAGCCAAAGGCATTAGTCCCGGACTGAAATCGGCCATGAAGTCGACCAAAACTTGTGACTTGATTACAGTCCTGGGTTTGTACTCAATGTCGAACTAATTTGCTTCGACTGCCCATTTAGCTAAACGACCCGACAATTCACGCTTATGAAGGACATTCTTTAAGGGAAAGGTTGTCACAACAGTTATTGGGTGACACTGAAAGTAAGGCCTAAGCTTTCGAGAGGCAACTACGAGAGCTAAGGCCAGCTTTTCAAGGTGCAGATAACACGTCTCCGCGCCTGATAAAATATTTTTCTAACGTAGTAAATAGGAAATTGTGTACCTTCTTCTTTTCGGACAAAAATGGTACTTCTCGCTACTTCTGAGACTGCTAAATAGATTAACAGTTGTTCACCTTCCCCCGATTTTGATAACAACGGAGGGCTGGACAGGTACCTTTTTAAGTCCGTCAGTGCCTGCTGGCATTCTGGAGTCTATACGAAGATATGTCTTTTTCTCTGAGGACCTTGAGATGAATCTGCTGAGAGCTACCAACCTGTCGGTTAGCCTCTGTACTTCCTTCACACTTGTTAATTGGTCTGGGATATCCTAGATGGCTTGATTTTATCAGGGTTTACCTTGACCCCTCTCTGCGAGACCAGAAAACCCAAAACTTTGCTGAAGCCATCCTTGAAGGCGCACTCCTCCGGGTTAAGCTTCATGTTGTACTTCTTCAGAATGTCGAACGTCTCTTGGAGATGTCTCATATGATCTCCTACGTTTAAATACTTAAATAATATGTCATTAATATATACCTCCATTGTTTTACCTATCTGTTTTTCAAAAATCTTATTAACGAGCCTCTGATACGTGGCTCCGGCGTTTTTGAGCCGGAAAGGCATCACATTGTAGCAATATGTGCCAAAGTTTGTGATGAAAGAAGTTTTTTCTTGATCTTCCGCATTCATCCTGATCTGGTTATACCCGGAATAAGCATCAAGGAAATGCATTAACTCGTGTCGGCCGTAGCATCAATTATTTGATCAATGTTCGGCAACCGAAATGAATCTTTAGGGCATGCCTTATTTAAATCCTTATAGTCCACATACATCCTAAATTTATTATTATTTTTAGGTACTACAACTAATTTAACTAATCATTCCTGGTACTTTTCTCTCGAACCGCACCGATGTTAAGTAGTCGGGTTACCTCTTCCTTAACAAACCTGCTTCTGACCTCTGCCTTCATGCGTTTGTTTTGCCTTACCGGTGGGAAGTTTAGATCCATACTTAGTTTGTGGACCCCTACCTCCAATGGGATACTTTTCATATACGAGTGCGACCATGCAAAGCAGTCAATGTTAGCTTTAAGAAATTTATAAATTCTAACCTGAGCTCGGGATTTAACCTCGTTCCCGAATGAAATTTTCTTTCCAAAAATTCCTTTAACAAAGCCACTTGTTCGAGCTCATTTGCAGTCTATTAGGTCGCTTCCGTCTCCTCCGATACCTGAAAAGACCTCGGTACCTGATATAATTCTGATGTCTTCCCATTTTTATTGTCTTTGATTTGGATGGGAGAGGGCATCAGTTCCTGTAATTGCTATTTGCTGGTTTTGCTGCTAGAAATGGTCACAACGTTCATTTCCCTTGCTGCCAAATGGTCTCCTCTTATTTGTTTTATCCTTTCATGTGTCAGAAACTTCAATAATTGATGACACATCGAGGGCACAACCTTCATCTCGTGTATCCACGGCCTTTCGAGGAATTATTGTAACCCATGTGTCCATCTACCACTTCGAACAAGGTGGTCTTTGTTACACCTTCGACGTGAGTGGGTAGCAGAATTTCTCCTCGAGTTGTTACACTCGTTAAGTTGAAGCCGGTTAGAAGTTTTGTCGCCTGAATGATGTTCCTGATCAACTTCGCTTGTTCCAGGACCCTCCATTGTATGATATTGGCTGAGCTCCTTGGATCGACCAAAACATGCTTAATTTTAAAATCTAAAAAATTGAGAGTGATTACCGGAGCATCATTGTGTGGTAGAATAAGTTCATCAGCGTCCTCCTCCGTGAAGATGAGGTTTTCTTTCGAGACTTCCCGGACCGTTTTGCTATGAGTGATCGATATCTTTGTTTACTTCACTGCTGAAAAAGTTACCCCATTGACCTCGTTTTCTCTGAAGATCATGTTGATAGTCATCTGAGGTGACCCTACTACTGTCTTTGATGGCTCTGCATTGTCCGGGCTTTGGCCATAATATTTTTTGGCGCGGTCATACAGAAACTCTCTAAGATGGCTATTCTTTAACAACGTCACCACCTCCTCATGAAGATGTCGACAGTCCCTGGTTCTGTGGTCGTGAGTCCCATGAAATTCACACCACTAGTTAGGATCCCTTTTGGCTAGGATCTGATAGGATTTGTTTTGAAAAGCGTGCCTTCTTGATATTCCTCATTGCTGACACCAATTCTACCAGGCTGATGTTAAAGTTGTAATCCAGCAACCTAGGATATGTGGGATCTCGGGACCCTGGGGCTTCTTTATCTTGTAATGATATGTTATTGCGTCCATGATCCGTCTTTCTGTTGGAAGCCAACCTATTCGATGACTGAAAACTTTATTGCTACACGCATCGGTCCTCTCATATGGTAGGAAACGACCCCTAGAAGACCTCCAATTTGCATCAATGTTATTTTTTTATCCTGATTTTTATCACGACCTTGTCCCTTAGATGACACTGAAGAACCAAGTTGATCATCCTTTATCCTTATTTTCGACTCAAAGCGATTATGGACGTCTGCCCATGTGGTTGCCTGGAACTCGAGCAAGATCTCCTTCAGTCTTCGGGAGGCATCATAACTTAGTGGATTTAGACCCTTCGTGAATGCTTCCGCTGCCCTTTCATCCAGAATCGCTGGTAGCAGCATTCTCTCCTTCTGGAACCGGATTAGGAATTTTCCCAGCAGCTCGGATTCTCTTTACAAAATTCTGAATATATCTACTTTTCTGACCTGGATCTTTCCTGATCCAGCATAGGCTTTGATGAACGAATCTGCAAGAATTTCAAAAGAATCGATTGAATGTTCTGGTAAGAGGGAATACTATGTTAGGGCCCCCTTCGTGAGGGTTTCGCCAAACTTCTTCAACAAAACCGAATCGATCTCGTGCTTAGCCAAGTCATTTCCTTTCACTGTCATGGTGTAGGTTGTGATGGATCCTACAGATCCGACGTCCCATCATACTTTGATAGATCTGGCATTTTAAATCTCTTCAGGATCAAATCTGGTGCTGCACTTGGTTTAAACGACAACTCTGTAAACCTTTTTGAATCTGGACCCTGTAGCATAGGTGGCGCGCCTGGAATATAATCCATCAATGCACGAAACTCTTTTGCATTCTGGTCCATTATTTCATTCATCTCTCTCATGAATCTCATGAGCTCGATCTTGAAAGGGTCATTCAAGTTGTTATTACCGGCTTCGCCGAGACCGACTTCATCACTTGGAGTATTGTTATCGGTTCTTTAAACCATCTAATTTGCAGGAACGCTGGGAGGAATGGGAGCTCTTCCATCGGCATTTTTGGAAGCACCCGATAACTCCTGCTTCGATTATGTCATCACACGATCTTGCCTCGAGAGGTGGTCCATGATTGCTCTTTGCTGCTCTCTCAGGAGGTTAACCGTTTCAGCAACGTGTTTGTCCTCCACATTATAAGGAGTTGGGCCCCGCACATACCGAGGATATTGTCCTTCGCCAACTGGGGTTGTTTCATCCCCTTCGTTGTGGGTTTCGCTGATGGAATCATCACATTGGACACCTCTTCCCGTTCATCGCTTGCCCCAACGTTGTGAGAGTTGATGACATTATTAGCTGCCATATTTTACATATGGAAAAAATCGAAACTTGTTAGTAACAAACGAATGGATCAAAGCAATTACACAGTTGTCTATGCCCCACGGTAGGCGCCTGTCATGACCCAAATATCAACATATCGTGATGGCACCTATCACAAAACTAGGCAAGCAGACAATCACAAAATAACTATGCATTTTAAAATGAAAGCGTGATGTAATAAGTTTAACAGTGAAAAATCTCATAATTAACTGACAAGACAACTGCGACTCAATTATAAAATCCCCCAAAATCTGGGTGTCACCGAGTGAACAAGCTACTAAGTGTCAACACAATCTAAACTTCTAATACAACTGTCTGGAAAGATAGAAAAGTGCTAAATAAACTGAAAAAAAGGAGAGTCGAGGTCTGCGGACGCCATAGTAGCTACCTTAATAGTCTCCAAGAAGATACTGCTCCAGGTCTAGCAACCACCGGGTCCAAGATGTACCTAGACCTGCATATGAAATGCAGAGTGTAGTATGAGTACAACCGATCCAATGTACTCAATAAGTAACAGGACTAACCGTGGGCTGAAAGCAGTGACGAGCTTAGAGAAGTACATTTCAAATCCAGATAATAACAGTACAGATATAACAGGGAAATGATAGTAATAACTCAGAGAGATCCCATAATCAGTTTGTACATACTACAGAAATGTAGACATGCTTTCAAGTTCAACAGTTTAAGCTCAATACTGATAAAATATGCAAAGTATAGCTAGCATGAGGAATGTTACATCTCTATGTCTACATATCAAATATGCATGTCAAATGCAATGCATCACAGTGATACTCCCAGGTACTCATTCTATTAGAGTACTCAACCTGACTGTCTCAACTCTCACTCAATCACTCAGCATAGTATGGTACCTGCGCTCACTGCTGGTATGTCAGACTCCGGAGAGGCGTATCCTGTCCAAGCACTAATATAAGCCAACATGGCCTGCTACAGCGTGCAGCCTGATCCCATCATGAATCAATAAAAACATGCTACAGCATGCAGCTCGATCCCATAATGAAATAATAAAACTTGTTGCTGCGTGCAGCCCGATCCCATATAAATCAATAAAACCTACTGCAGCGTGCAATCCGATCCCATAAATATCACTCGCAAATCCGGTCCTCAGGCCCCAACTTATTCATCAATTTCTCCAGTCTCTAGGGCTCACAAATCTCATGCCAAATAAGCTCAAACAATGATAACATGATGCAACAATAAATGATAACAGAGACTAAGATATGATATGCAAATGATGAATGTGACTGACTACAAAGTTACAATTTAAGCAAATAACTCAACAACAGAAATGACCTCAGTGGGTCCTAACGGAATAAGCATATATCCTAAGCATGATTTCTAACATGGATTACAAGTCAATTACTCTAACACGTAGGAATTTCACGGATAGAAATAAGGTTAGATAACTGCACAGTACCACAGAATCAACCGAGTCACAATTACCACGGTGCACGCCCACACGCCCGTCATCTAGCATGTGCGTCACCTCAACACCAACCATATAACACAAAATCCAGGGATTCATATTCTCAGTACCAAGTTTAGAAGTGTTACTTACCATAAACTGCGCAAATCACAACTCCAACAAGCCCTTGCCTCGCGAATGGCCTCTGAACGATGCAAATCTAGCAAATCAATACAAGCTATAGAAATCGATTCCATACGATAAAGCTAAGTTCTTTAACCAAAGTCAAAAAGTCAACCTCGGTCCCACGTCTCGAAACCCGATAAAATTTACAAAATTCGAACACCCATTCAACAACGAGTCCAACATACCAAAATCATCCAATTCCGACCTTAAATCGACACTCAAATCCCCAAATCTTACTCTCCAATACATGGGTAAAAAATCCCCAAATTCTAACTTAGATTCATGACGAATAGGTGAAATAATCATGGGTATTCAAAAAAAATGATCAAAAATCACTTGCCTCTTGAAATCTAGTGAAAACCCCTCCAAAAATTGCCTCAATCCGAGATCCCAAAGTCCAAAAATGAAAAAAATACTCTAACCCTCGTCTTTATGTATTTTGCCAGTAGTTCCGCTTCTGCGGACTCCCCAGCCGCACCTGCAGCACCTCTTCTGCGGAAGCAAGCCTGCTTCTGCGACTTTTCATTAAACTCCCGACCAGCTGCTTCTGCGGCTCAATTCCGCTTTTGTGGGTCCGCTCCTGCGGTCTAAGATCCGCTCCTATAGGAGCGCATCTGCAGATCCCTTCCGCTTCTGCGACACCTGAGCCTCCGGCCAAAATTAGCATCTGCGGAGACCTTGTCGCATCTGCGGGCTCGCAGATGCAGAAAACCCCTCGCACCTGCGACCACTGCCCAACACACACAGGACCGCACCTGCGACCCCATGGCCCCTTCTGTGGCTGCGCGCCTGCGACCCATTTCTCGCAGGTGCGGTCACACCAGATCGGATCAAACCAGCACTTCCACAAGTCCAAAATTCAATCTGGTTTCCTTTCGAAACACACTCGAGGCCCCTGGGACTCCATCAAAACATACCAACAAGTCTTAAAACATAATACAAACTTAGTCGAAGTCTCAAATTACATCAAACAACATCAAAAATTTGAATCACACCCTAATTCAAGGCTAATGAAACTAATGGATTTCCAACTTCTACAGTCAATGCCAAAACCTATCAAACCAACTCCGATCAACCTTAAATTTTGTACACAAGTCATAAATGACACAATGAAACTATTCCAACTTTCGAAACCAAAATTCGAGCCCGGTATCAACAAGGTCAACTATCGGTCAAACTTCTCAACTCTCCGAACTTTAACTTTTACAACTTTCGTCAATTCAAGCCAAAACGACATACGGACCTCCAAATCAAAATTCGGACCACTACTAAGTCCCAAATCACCGTACAGAGCTATAGGAACCATCAAAACTCTATTCCAGAGTCATTTACACATAAGTCAACATTCGGTCAACTCTTTTAACTTAGGTTTCCAATCTTGGGACTAAGTGTCCCAATTCATTCCGAAACATCTCCGGAACCAAACTATCCACCCCGGCAAGTCACATAACAACAAACAAACATAGAATAAGCAATAAATGGGGGAACGGGGCTATAATACTCAAAAGGACCGCCCAGGTAGTTACATTTTCCCCCTCTTAAACAAATATTCATCCTAGAATGTGTCTAGAATCATACCTGGAGCCTCAAATAGGTGTGGATAGCTGCTCCGCATCTCCCTCTTGGTCTCCCAAGTAGCCTCCTCGAGTGGCTGACCTCTCCACTGTACTTCCACTAAAGCTATATTCTTTGATCTCAACTTCCGGGCCCACCGATCCAAAATGGCCACCGACTCCACATCATAAGTCAAATCCTCATCTAACTGAATTGTGCTGAAGTCCAAAACATGAGATGGATCACTAAAATACTTTCGGAGCATGAAAACATGAAACACTGGGTGAACTCTCGGTAGACTAGGTGGTAATGCAAGTTTGTAAGCCACCTCTCCAATCCTCTCAACCACCTCAAAAGGACCAATATACCGAGGGCTCAACTTGCCCTTCTTCCCGAACCTCATAAAAGCTTTCATGGGTGAAAATCTTATCAATACCTTCTATCCCACTATGTAGGCAACATCACGAACCTTCCGATCCGTGTAACTGTTCTGTCTAGACTGCACCGTGCGAAGCTGATGCTGAATTAACTTAACCTTTTCCAAAGCATCCTAGACCAAGTTAGTACCCAATAGCCTAGCCTCACCCGGCTCAAACCAACCAACAGTAGCCAATATCGCCTCCCATACAAGGCCTCATACGGAGCCATCTGAATACTCGCTTGGTAGCTGTTGTTATAGGCAAACTCTGCAAGCGGTAGTAACTAATCCCAAGAACCCCCGAAATCCATGACACAAGCACGTAGCATATCCTACAATATTTGAATGGTGCGCTCGGACTGTCCGTCCGTCTGAGGGTGGAATGTTGTACTCAACTCAACCCGTGTACCTAACTCTTGCTGCACTGCTCTCCAAAAATGCAATGTGAACTCTATGCCCCGATCCGAAATAATGGATACTGGCACACCGTGAATATAAATCTCAGCCAACCGCTCAGAAGAATAGATAGTCCCAACTGGAATAAAATGCGCGGACTTAGTCAAACGTTCCACAATCATCCAAATAGCATCAAATTTCTTCAAAGTCCATGGGAGCCCAACTACAAAGTCCATGGTGATACGCTCCCATTTCCGCTTAGGAATCTCAAGCCTCTGAAGCAAACCGCCCATCCTCTAATGCTCATACTTCACCTGCTGACAGTTCAAGCACCAAGCTATAAACTCAACTATATCCTTCTTCATTCTTCTCCACCAATAGTGCTGCCTCAAGTCTTGATGCATCTTTGCGGCACCCAGATGAACGGAATACCACAAAATGTGGGCCTCCTCAAGAATCAACTCATGTAACCCATCTACATTGGGCACACAAATCAGACCGTACATCCGCAACACCTCATCATCTCCAATAGAAACCTCTTTGGCATCATCGTGTTGAAGCGAGTCCTTAAGGACACACAATGGGGGTCGTCATACTAACACTTTCTTATGCGATCATATAAAGAACACGAATAGGCTCCAAAACATCTAACCTCATGAACTGATTGGCCAAGGCCTGAACATCTGATGCAAGCGGTCTCTCTCCAACAGGAATATATGCAAGGCTACTTATACTCACCGCCTTTCTACTCAAGGCATCGGCCACTATATTGGCCTTCCCGGGATGATAAAAAATGGTAATATCATAGTCTTTTAACAGCTCCAACCATCTCCGCTACCTCAAATTTAGATCCTTTTGCTTGAACAAGTGCTGCAGACTCCGATTACCCATAAATACCTCACAAGACACGCCGTAGAGATAATGCCTCCAAATCTTCAATGCATGGACGATGGTTGCCAACTCTAAATAATGAACGGTGTAGTTCTTCTTATGGGGCTTCAACTGGCGTGAAGAATAAGCAATCACTCTACCCTCCTACATCAAGACACACCCAATACCTATCCGAAAAGCATCATAATACACTGTATAAGAACCCGATGCTGAAGGAAAAACTAGAATTAGAGTTGTGGTCCAGGCAGTCTTGAGCTTATAAAAGCTCTTCTCACACTCATCAGACCACCTGAATGGGTCACCCTTCTGGGTCAACCTGGTTAAAGACGCTGTAATGGACGAGAAACCCTCCACGAAGCGGCAACAATATACGGCCAAGCTAAGAAAACTCCGAATCTCAGTAGCTGAAGACGGTCTGGGCCAACTCTGAACCGCATCAATCTTCTTCGGTTCCACCTTGATCCCCTCACTAGACACCATGTGCCCCAAGAACGCCACCGAACTAAGCTAAAACTCACACTTGGAGAACTTAGCATAAAGCTTCTCATCCCTCCATGTCTCCAGTACAATCCTCAGATGTTGTGCGAGCTCCTCTTGGCTATGTGAGTACACCAGGATATCATCAATAAATACTATGACAAACGAATCAAGATATGGCTAGAATACGTTGTTCATCAGATGCATGAATGCTGCTAGGGCATTGGTCAGCCCAAAATACATCACAAGGAACTCGTAGAGAATATCCAACTGGAGATACCCAAACCTCAAATCAATTTTAGAGAATACTCTAGCTCCCCGAACCTGGTCAAACAAGTCATCAATGCGCGGCAATGTATACTTGTCTTAATTGTAACTTTGTGCAACTACCTATAGCCAATGCACATAAGCATGGTACCATCTTTCTTCTACACAAATAGAACTGATGCACCCTAAGGCGACACACTAGGCCTAATGAACCCCTTATCAAGAAGTTCCTGAAGCTGCTTTTGGATTCCTTCAACTCTGCTAGTGTCATATGATACGGAAGAATAGAAATAGGCTGAGTGATCGGTACCAAGTCAATACCAAAATCAATGTCCATGTCGAGTGGCATGCCCAACAGGTCTGCAGGAAACACATCCGGTGAGTCTCGCACTACCGAAATAGAATCAATGATAGGAGTATCAGCACCAAGATCCCTCACAAAAGCCAAATATGACAAACACCCCTTGCCAACCATCTGTTGGGCCTTCAGATATGATATCACCCTACTGGGAACATAGTCCAGAGAACCTCTCCACTGGATCTTAGGTAACCTCAGCATCGCCAACGTCACGGTCTTAGCGTGACAATCCAGAATAGCATGACATAGGTACAACCAATCCATGCCTGGAATCACGTCAAAATCAACCATACTATGCAATAAAAGATCATTTCTCGTCTCCAATTCTCCAATGGTCACCACACACGACTGATATACACGGTCCACAATAATAGAATCGTCCACCAACGTAGATACATGAATAGGCGAAACTAAGGACTTACGGGGCATATTTAAATAACGAGAAAAATACATTGATACATATGAATAAGTGGAACCAGGGTCAAATAATATAGAAGCATCCCTGTGGCATACTAAGACAATACCTATGATCACTGCGTCTGAAAAGCAACGGCCTATGGCCTGGCAGGAAAAGTATAGTATCGAGCCTGATCGCCACCTGATCGGCCTCCCCCTCTAGGGCGACCTCTAGATGCCTGAGCCCTACCCCGAGCTGGCTGAGCGGGTGGTGAAGTAACTGGTGCGAAATTCATATCCTAACCCCTTAGTTGAACTGGACCTCCCAAAAGACGGGGAAAATGCCTCTTTATATGACCAAACTCTCCACACTCAAAGCAACCTTGATCCGACAATGGCAGTTGATACTGAATCAGACCCCAAGAACCAGAATAACTACTAGAAGGCACGAGATGAACTTTGAGGTGGGAAGGCACAAAGAGATGACTGACCGAGACGAGCACTGTATGAACCATGACTAGATGATGCACCACGACGAACCAACGAGCCATCTGAGCGGGCCTATAAGGGCGACCCCTGCTATGGTGGGACTGTCCTCCAGAAGAAACATCACTGAAACCAACCAAACCACGAGGCCTCTTGGCCTCCCTCTCCTTGCGCTCCTAGCTACGAACCTGCTCTATACACCTAGCAATATCAACCACCTCGTCGAACCTAGCACATAATGCAGTCTCTCGAGTCAAGAAGAAGCGCAATCCATAGTTGAGGCCATCAATGAACCTCCTAATCCTCTCCCTCTCTGTGTGAACCAACTAGATCGCGTGACGAGCCAAATCTGAAAATCTCATCTCACACTGGGTCAATGACATACCCTCCTGGCATAGCTGCTCAAACTGCCTAGGAACCTCCTCCCCGCGGGTCTGTGGAACAAACTTCTCTCAGAGAACTGAGAACTCATGCCACACAAGTGATGTAGCACCGACTGGCGTGCTTAACTCATAGGCCTCCCACCATCTGAAGGCTGCCTCCGACAGCTGAAAAGTAGTAAATGAGACTCCACTAGTCTCCAGAATACCTGCCGTGAAGGATCTGCTGGCACTTGTCTAATAAATCTGAGCATCCTCTGACTCAACCCCACTAAATGCTGGAGACCTGAGCCTCCCAAATCGCTCTAGCCTCTTCTGCTCCTCGTCACTCATAGGTGGACCCACCTGGGCCTAAGCAACTGCAACCGGCTGGATTGGTAGTATCCCCGGTGTCTGAAGTCCTTGAACCTCCTGCTTTGGAATACGGGCGACGGGAGTCTGAGCACCTCCCCCTGTCAGAGAAGTGGCTGGTGCGGCCTAAACTTAAATCGCCTGAGCAGGGCTAGTGCATACAGTCAATATTTGGGCCAAAGCCTCCTGAAGTCCTGGAATCACAATGGGCACAGCTGGTGCCTGAGTTGGTCCCACCAGCTCCACCATATCTGGAATCTGCTCCTGAGCTAGAGCAAGTGATGGTTCCACAAGTGTTGCTCTAGCTGCTGTATGAGCTGCACCTCAGCCTCTACTGCGACCCCGGTTATAATAATAGTACCAATATAACAGGGAAATGATAGTAATAACTCAGAGAAATCCCATAATCAGTTTGTGCACAGTACAGAAATATAGACATACTTTCAAGTTCAACAGTTTAAGCTCAATACTGATAAAATATGACAAGTATAGCTAGCATGAGGAATGTTACATCTCTATGCCTACATATCAAATATGCATGTCAAATGCAATGTATCACAGTGATACTCCCAGGTACTTATTCTATCAGAGTACTCAACCTGACTGTCTCAACTCTCTCTCATCACACTCAATCACTCAGCATAGTACGGTACCTGCACTCATTGTTGGTATGTCAAACTCCAGGAGGGCGTATCCTACCCAAGTGCTAATATAAGCCAACATGGCCTATTGCAGCGTGCAGCCCAATCCCATCATGAATCAATAAAAAGTTGTTGTGGTGTGCTGCCCGATCCCATCATGAATCAATAAAAAGTTGATGCGGTGTGCTGCTCGATCCCATAATGAATCAATAAAACTTGTTGTGGCGTGCAGCTGATCCCATAATGAATCAATAAATCTGCTGTGGCGTGCAGCTCGATCCCATAAATATCATTCATAAATCCGGCCTTCAGGTAGGCAGGCCCTAACTCAGTCATCAATCTCTCCAGCCTCTTGGGCTCATAAATCTCATGCCAAAATTAGCCCAAATAATGATAACATGATGTAACAATAAATGATAATTGAGACTGAGATATGATATGTAAATGATGAATATGACTAAGTAAAAAGTTGCAATTTAAGCAAATAACTCAATAACGGAAATGAGCTCAGTGGGTCCCAACGGAATAAGCATATAGCCTAAGCATGATTTCTAACATGGATCACAACTCAATTATTCTAACACGTAAGAATTTTATGGATAGAAACAAGGTTAGATAACTAAACAGTACCACAAAATCAACCAAGTCACAATTACCACGGTGCATGCCCATACCCCGTCACGTAGCATGTGCGTCACCTCAACATCAATCATATAATACTAAATCTAGGGATTCATACCCTCAGTACCAAATTTTTAGAAGTGTTACTTACCTCAAACCGCGCAAATCACAACTCCAACAAGCCCTGCCTCGCGAATCGGCCTCCGAACGACTCGAATCTAACCACAAGCAACTTAATACAATCAATATAAGCTATATAAATCGATTCAACAACGAGTCCAACCAAGCTAAAATTATTCAATTCCGACCTCAAACCGACACTGAAATCCCCAAATCTTACTCTCCAATATATGGGTAAAAAATTCTCAAATTCTAACTTAGATTCATGACAAATAGGTGAAGTAATCAATGGGTATTCAAAATACTGGGACAAAAGTGATCAAAAATCACTTACCTCTTGCAATGTAATGAGAACGAAAAATCACCTCAATCCGAGCTCCCAAAGTCCAAAAATGAAAAGAATATTCTAACCCTCGTCTTTATGTATTCTGCCAGTAGCTCCACTTCTGCGGACTCCCAGCCGCACCTGCGACGCTGCTTCTGTGGAAGCAAGCTCACTTCTGCGGCTTTTCAATAAACTCCTGACATGCCACTTTTGTGGCTCAAATCCCACTTCTGTGGGTCCGCTCCTGCGGAACCGCACCTGGGGATCCCTTCCGCTTCTGCGACCCTTGAGCCTCCGACCAAAATCTGCATTTGCGGACACCTCGTCGCATCTGTGCGCTCACATATACGGAAAATCCCTAGCACATGCGACCACTATCGAACACACAGAGGATTGCATCTGCGACCCCATGGCCGCTTTTGCGGCTCCGCATCGGCGGCCCATTTCTCGCAGGTGTACACCAGACCTGATCACACCAGCACTTCCACAAGTCCAAAATTCAATCCGTTTTCCATCCGAAATACATCCGAGGCTCCCGGGACCCCATCCAAACATACCAACAAGTCCTAAAACACTATACGAACTTAGTTAAAGTCTCAAATCACATCAAACAACATCAAAAACCTGAATCATACACCAATTCAAGCATAATGAAACTAATGGATTTCCAACTTCTACAATCGATGCCGAAACCTATCAAACCAACTCCGATTAACCTCGAATTTTGCACATAAGTCATAAGTGACACAATGGACCTATTCCAATTTCCGGAACTAAAATTCGAGCCCGATATCAACAATGTCAACTCTTGGCCAATTTTCTCAACTCTCCAAACTTCAACTTTTTCAACTTTCGCCAACTCAAGCCAAAATGACCCATGGACCTCCAAATCAAAATTTCGACCCACTCCTAAGTCCAAAATCACCATACGAAGCTATTGGAACCATCAAAACTTTATTCCGGAGTCATTTACACATAAGTCAATATTCGGTCAACTTTTTCAACTTAGGCTTCCAATCTTGGGACTAAGTATCCAGTTTATTCCGAAACATCTCCGGATCCAAACCAACCACATCGGCAAACCACATAACAACAAACGAACATAGAATAAGCCTTAAATGGGAGAACGGGGCTACAATACTCAAAATGACCGGTCGAGTAGTACAGTGCTAAATTATTACCCACAAAACTGTACAATTGAATTATAGCATGGTTTATAGACAAGCGAATTAATTTGATCCAAAAGCGACAAATAAATAAGAACAAAAATTAGATTAACGACTAAAAATAGAGGAGATAACAAGCCCGACTCCCAACTTAGCCTTTTCGAGAACAAAAGTAAAAGCAATTGTAAAACAGTTCAATTTGAGTGTAACAAGATATTTGGTTATAGCTTTTGAGTGTAGAATATTTCCTCTCCTACCATGGTTATTAATCCTACTATTTATAGCTCTATTTAGGGAGACTGGATCCTAAAAATCAAGCTCCTATTGAATGAGAATAAAAATATCACTAATGGGTGCATAACGGTTGGCTTTGAATGCAGATATACTCTGCAACGGCTGCTCATTAAATGCTATTTGATGTCAAATTTGAATTTCTATTATTGGCTATGCTTCCTTCGTTATCTACCCGGTACCAGTTACATACCCCACACTCGACGTCAGTTATTTGCTGACTCAACTTTTGTCTTTTTTCGATTTCACATGTCACCTCATCATTCGACCATCAATTATCAACCAATTTCACCCTATACACTACCAGCTAGCGATTAAATTATAGGGAAAGTTTTCAAAAACTAGGATTTACTATGATCGAACAAGATGCCAAGTAAAAAAAAAAAAAAGTAAAAATGCCTCCTAAGTCCCAACTAAATCCTCAGTTCCTTATTATTCTCGATCTTGCAAAAGTAATGTTACGCGACGCCTTCCTGAGATTCTTTGGAAGGGTAGCGTAAGGCTAAGCAATCGCTGTCAGTGCGATTGTCGTCCGCCAACCGAGGTCCCCTCCGCACGCTAGACTAGATTGTCAGTGCCGTGCGGGAAAACCAATTTATGAGTAACGAGAGAATTTGAGAGCTTGAGCAGAAAAGTGAGAAAAATAGCTTGCTTGAATAAATGAAAGTCTATTACAAAAACTACGCAGTGTCGAGGGGGTGAGACACCAGTACAGAGAATTGCTTGCTTGCTTGAATGTTTGAATGCTTATACCCCCCTAATAATGCTTAAAATAAATAAACCAAAGTTACACGAGTAGATCTAAGAAAGCTGTAAAGTCATACTGAAAGTAAATAAAGTAAACCTATCTATATTTACAAAGAAAAAGGACTTAGTCTTCTACAAAGTAGAAACAAGTCCGTCAGCAGCAACATTATCCTTTTGGCTCAGGATCCGCGCGCGGCGTTGTCTGCGCGCGCGGCGCTAGGGGTGTCTGCCTGTGGCTGGCATTGGCGCTGGCTGTCAGTGGGGCGACAGAGGCGCTTGCGCGCTTGTCACTTGGAGCGGCCAAGACCACAGGGCCGACCGTGGCGCTAGGCTTTAGGAGGCTTGCCAGGACGCCACGGGGCGCGTCCAAGGGGTCATGGGGTACGGCTGGAAAGCCGCCCATGACATTCTCCCCCACCTGAGTTGGCGACGTCCTCGGCGCCTTATTTGCAAGATAATCTTCGATCAGGCTCTTGAAGGCTTTGAGGTTTGTCCCCCTCTCCCAGGTATTCTCCTCTGCGTCACATCCCTGCCACTTCACCAAGAACTCTTGGTGATCTTTCCTGGATGCATGAATCACTCTATCGTCCAGGATAGCTTCAGCACGCCTCTTCCCCTTTGAGTTGGGGCCCCGAATACTGGGGACTGATAGTTGGCTCCGTGTAGGATCCTCCGTATCTTCCTGAAAAGGTTTCAGGAGGCTGACATGGAAGACAGGATGAATCTTCCACCAATCTGGGGTATCCACCCGGTAGGCCACTTTTCCAATGCGCTTCAGAATGGATAAGGGTACAATATATTTTTGCAGCAGGCGAGGGTCATGGACTCCCGCAAATAAATATCGCTTTGGAATTTTCACCATCACTTTGTCTCCTACCTTGTATTCGACAAAGCGCCGATTCTGATCGGCATGTCTCTTCATCCGCTTCTGTGCTTTGACAAGATAGCTCCGCACTATCTCTAGGTTTCTCTTCCATTCCCTTGAGAAGCTGGCAGCTCGGGAAGACTTTGCCATGTTTGGAGCATTCACAGTATGTGGGAGTAGCGGTTGCTGTCCGATAACAATTTCAAAAGCGCTCTTGTTGGTACTAGAGCTCTTTTGGGAATTGAAACACAGTTGAGCAGCATCCAAAAGCTTCACCCAATTCTTCTGCGAACCAGTTACAAAATGGCGGAGATATTCCTCCAGCATACCGTTGAACCGTTCCGTTTGCCCATCCGACTGTGGATGGAAGCTTGAACTGTGACTTAGTTTGGACCCAAGGCACTTAAAGAGATGCTTCCAGAAGTTGCTAGTGAAGCGTGAGTCGCGATCACTAACAATCTCTTTGGGTAGGCCCCAATATTTCACGACATGGCAGAAGAAGAGTCGAGCTGTATCTTCTGCTGATATATATTGTGGAGCTGCAATAAAGGTGGCGTACTTCGAAAACCGATCCACCACAACCAAAATGGTGGTAATATCTCGAACCTTGGGTAAGCCTGTGATGAAATCCAGAGAAACGCTCTCCCAAGGCCGCGTTGGAACAGCTAGTGGTTCCAAGAGTCCCGCTTGTGTCAGTCGATCTGACTTGTCCTTTTGGCATGTTAGACAAGTTTTCACATACTGAGCCACATCGTCGGCCATCTGGGGCCAATAATATGTGCGGCGAAGCAACGCCATGGTGCGTTCCTCACCGGGATGACCTGCCCACAAGGTGTCGTGGCATTCCGCTAGAAGGGTCCTCCGTAAATCCCCTCCCTTAGGGACGTAAAGTCGATTTCCTTTAACTTTTAGGAAACCATCTTCTATATAGAACTGACGAGTTTTGCCTTGTTCGGCCAATTCCACCAGATACTGAGCAGCAGGGTCCTTGATGATTAGACCTAATATCTGGTCTTTGATGTCTGTAGCCACTTCACTGCCCCTAAGGGTAGCAAGTAAACACACGGACGCGAGGTCCGCCCTCCGGCTGAGTGCATCGGCAACTTGGTTGGTCTTTCCACTGCGGTACTCCAAGTTAAAGTGGAATTCCGCTAGAAACTCTTGCCATCTGACTTGTCGACCATTCAATTTTGGCTGTGTAAGGAAGTGGCTGACAGCTGTATTGTCTGTCTTAACCACGAATGGAGCTCCTAGCAGATAGTGCCTCCAAAGGCGTAGGCAATGAACTACCACCAACAATTCCTTTTCGTGAGCGGCATAGCGTCGCTCTGCATCCTTCAGCTTCCGACTTTCATAAGCTACTGGATGTCCATCCTGTAGCAAGACCCCACCAAGTGCATAATCAGAGGCATCCGTCTGTACCTCAAATGGTTTAGCCAAATCGGGGAGAGCCAAGACAGGGCTACTAGACATAACCGTCTTTAGGGCGTTGAACGCCTTCACCCGCTTAGGTCCCCAGTCCCAAGGAGTGGCCTTCTTGAGAAGTTCTGTCAAAGGAACGGCAATGAGGGAGTAGTCCCTTACAAACCGGCGGTAGAAGTTGCATAGACCAAGAAATGCCCTCAAGGCGTGGACATCCTTAGGCGCCGGCCAATCTGTTATAGCCTGAATCTTCTGATTGTCCATCTTTATACGCCCTTCCTCAATGACATGCCCGAGGAAGTCTA
>MCJB01014854.1:6245-87579 GCA_002018475.1 Nicotiana obtusifolia
GGGGGCGCTTGGCTTTCGCGTCCGCGTAGGTGAGGCCGCATTCGCGTTAAGCAGCCTGGTAAAGTTTCGCGTTCGCTTAGAGGAATTGGAAAGAAGAAGCTGATTGTGCTTCAGAACGCGAGAGACTTACCGCGTTCGAGAAGAAGGGTTGACTGGGCAGTGTATAAGTTTGTAAAAACGGGTTTTTGCTTCAATTATCTCAATTCTTCCATGAGCCGAGCTTTGGGCTATTTTGAAGTGTCATTTCTTCATCCATCATGTGGTAAGTGAATTCCTACATATGGTGAGCTAAATACATGAGTTAAATATGGATTTAAACATTAAATTTTGTAGAAATTATGGGATTTGGAAGAAAACCTAGAAATTAGTATGTTTTTGGACAGTGTATAAGTTTGCAAAAATAGGTTTTTGCTTCAATTTATCTCAATTCTTCCATGGGAGCCGAGCTTGGGGCGATTTTGAAGTGTCATTTCTTCATCCATCATGTGGTTAGTGAATTCCTACATATTATGAACTAAATACATAAGTTAAATATAGATTTAAACATTAAATTATGTAGAAATTGTGGGGTTTGGAAGAAAACCTAGAAATTAGTATGTTTTTGAATTTTGACCACGAAATTAGACATGGAATTAGGAATAAATTATATATGTGAGTTCGTGGTGCTTTGGGTAATATTTATCTTCGAAAATTTTTGGAATCTGGGTACGTGGGCCCAAGATTTGATTTTTGTTGACTTTTGAGCGGAGTTGGGAATTGTTATAAATTGTTAAAATATGAGTACTTATGTATGTTTTTATTGATTTGCATGTTTTTTGACTACTTTCAGATCGAAGGCCATTGGATTGAAGTGTTAGAGAGGTGTTGGAGCCGGTTATGGAATTTTGGAGTGAGGTAAGTCTCTTGTATAACCTTGTGAGAGGGAAGTTATCCCATAGGTGTCATATTTATTATGTGCTACATGTTGTGGGAGCTACGTGCGTATGAGGTGAAGAGTATCTGTGCGTATGCTAGAATTCCTAATTATGTCCAGGTAGACTTAGACTCGCCCATGCTTAAATTGTATTATTTGAGTTATTCTTGCATGTTTAAATGCTTTAGTTTGTATTTAGCCTGAGATTAGACTCACATAGAGTATCAGACTTACTATTTTATATGCTTGATGTGCTACTTGATTAATCGTGGAACTTGTACTTCCCTTACGGATTTCTCTCGTGTTGTGTGTATTCCTCAAAATTTTTCTTGAATTCTATAACTCATATGTATATTCGTAAGTGGGGTCAAAGACCCGTCAAAAGTTTCATATTCTAATGGAATCGGGCAGAATGCCTCTATAATACTCTTATGGGATCGGGTCGTTCGGCTTGGCAGTATCATGTAACATACTCTTATGGGATCGGGCAGGTCGCCTCACGGTATCATGTAACATACTCTTACGGGATCGGGTCATTCGCCTCGACAGTATCATGTATCATATTCTTTTGGGATGGGGTTGTTCGCCTCGGCAGGATTATGTATCACACACTTATGGGATAGGGTCGTTTGCCTCGGCTGTTGTGTGAAACACTCTTATGGGATCGAACTTCTCGCCTCGACAGAATCATGTGAATAACTTGATAAGGAGTCTGCATACTCATGAGTTTCCTGACTTGAGATGTGACCGTTATTTTGGTGCTGACCATTATGTATTCCATATGAGGAGCTATCTGAAAATTGAGGACATTGTGATTACTGTTAGGTTGTAGACTGTATTAATTGCCTATATCCATTCTCACTGTTTACTTACCATGTTTCTTACTTGTCTACCTTATTATATTTGATTTATTGGACCGCTAGTAAGTTACAATGTCGATCCCTCGTCACTACCTCTTTGGGGTTAGGCTAGATAGTTACTGAGTACGTGTTGATTTACGTACTAACTCTACACTTCTGCACTAAATTTGCAGGTACTGAGGTATGTCCATTAGGTGGTCATCTAGGCACATTAGCGCAGCTGCTTGGGGGACTTTATGGTGAGCCGGGTCCCGTCCTATGATTCGCAGCACATAGAGTCTCCATCATTGTTATTTACTTTATTCTGTCCATCTTGCATTCCAGACAGATGTTGTATTATTATTGCACTTTCTAGGAGATGCTCATGCACTTGTGACACCGGGTTTTGGAATGTTCTAGAATTTGTTTGTGATTTTATTTAATACTGACACACTTTTGTTTCATGTTTTATTTAAATTGTATGTATCCATTACTTTTAATGAATAAATTTATTTATCTAATGACATTCTTGATTTCAATAATAATAAAATGAATGCTTAAGTTGATAGTTCACTATTGGCGTGCCTAACAGCGACGTTGGGTGCCAGCATGACCTATAATGGGAATTGGGTCGGGAAAACTTGGTATCAGAGCTCTAGATTCACTTCGGTCTCACGAGTCATGAGCAAGTCTAGTAGAGTCTTGCGGATTGGTGCGGAGAAATCTGTAATTTTTTTGTGCGGAGAAATCTGTAATTTTCTTCGAGAGGCTACATGGCTGTTAAGAGAACTTCCCTTCCTTGATTCCTCATCGTGCGATTTGATTTTGTTGTAGCTTATGCCTTCGATTCCTTCCTACTCATTTGTACGCGACGTCGGGAATTTGTTATTAGTTGGGCACCAACGAGTTCTGAAGACGCTACAGATGTCGTGTAGGATGTTTTCCTTGTGTACGCGGGTGGACTATTATCATTGCCTTGTGGAGGACTGTTCTGTCATTTCAGCACAGTATTGGTGATGCCTATGGTTTCGAGGCTTTGCACGGTGTGTTGTGATGTTCATGAGTGCCGGTGTGAATTGTAGGGTGCTTACTAATGTGTCACGGCAATGAATAATTCGGGAGGAGGATTAATCAGTTCATGATGGAAGATTCGGCATTTGTTCCAGTAGAGGAGAGGCAATCGGAATATGGATGTTCAGGCGTTGGTGGTGAAGTCGCGAGATTGGATATTTCCAAGCTTGTTGGAATTCTTGTTAATATTGTGGTGTCACCGTCCTAGATTGAACGCATTAAGGCTCATCGGTATGTGGTTCTTCATTTGTTTTCCTCTAGGCATACTATTGTGAAATAGTACCTAAGAAGCAGTTATCAGAGATGGTGATGTGTTACAACTTCAGAATCAAATTGGCGTTTTCAATGTTGATGATTCGAGGAGATGATCTTGGAGGTGGTTTCTGTGCATAGGAAGTTTTAATGAGACGAGGAGGGCTTGATCAGAATGTAGGAAAATGTGAATATTTTGTTATCGTTTGGGATGCAATATGACTTCGAGTTTCAAATGTGTTATTGGACCTTCGGGTGATGTTAATGAATGAAAGGATTCTTACGGCTGGCGAATCAGTGTGGACCCAAGGAGATTAATTAATTTCATGATGGATGTAACAGGCAATGACGTTAGAGGAGGTTGATATGAGGTTACACAGGTGGGCTATCTCCTGTGAGCAGGTTAGTGGCTGCATGATTTGATGAGGTTCATGCGAAGAGTTATACTTCCTACACTGTAGGAGGCTAGTACTACGATGTGAGCTTGGATCGCTTAAAGAAGATGGTACGACTGTCAGGAAGTCGAATGTGCGATTGTGGCTGATAATTCGGGATGTGTTATGATTAGTACAACAAGAACATATGAGAAATTTGGCCGAGCAATGGTGCGAGATCATGGTAACGGAGGAGGAGTCATTGTGGATTCTGGATTTATGTAATTGTGTCTTAAAGCCAAGTGGGGCAGCCTACCGTCTATGATTGGGTCACATGGTTATCAGTACGTTGGTGGCTTAATTATCACTAAGGAAAGAAAACATCAAGGGTATTTTGAGCAGGGGATTTGATGGATGTGATGCACAAGGGAAAGTATTCATCCGGTTGCTTCATTAGAGTGCTCATGTGCTAATGGAGCACTAGCGGTTTGGTTAAATAATCGGGACTGGACTAGAGTGGGCGACTCTCGATAATGGTTCTAGCGGATTCGATATTTTAGGTGTGGTGCTTAAGGATTTTCAGGTTCGTTATGTGGTTCAGGATTGGGTTTAGTAGTAGAGTGTTAAGGATACTTGGAGCATTTCTATGTTATTAACGGGTGTCCGGTACAGTATTAGGAAAATGGGAGAAACATCTTTGGATTTGTAGAAGATCTATTCAGCGTATGTGTATCAATGGGAGTTACTATAGACTGCATGAGGAGGGTATGAAATGGCTTATGGGCATTGAGACGGCCTGGTCTCGTGATTTGGGTTACTCGGGATGAGTGTTGTTGGAGGACCGTTGTGTGTTTGTATAGAGCTATTATTTCTAAGGCAAGTCAAGAGAAAATTGGAAGAGGTTGAGTCAGTTAGTAATGGTTTTTATCAGCATGGTTGGGGAAATAATCAGTTCTTTCGGTGTGATAAGACTACACAGGCGATTCGTGGTTGTACTTGCAGGCTTGACATCCATCGTGATTTGATTGATTTAGAGGTATTTGATTATAATGGCATGGTTATGTGTAAATGGATCCCGGAAGAGTTATGACAGTTTAGATCACGACTTGAAGTTTATAATTTCTATGGTTATGGGAAGTTGGTTGTGTGTGGCAAATCTTCTTCTGAAATAAGTTAAGAAAAAGGTTTCGAGCTGATGAAGTGTTTATTCTATCGGTGGTTCAAGAGTTATGATGAAATTCTTGTACTCTCGTGTAACAGCATGATAGGTGCAGTGAAAGCTATGTAATTAGGTATGAAAGGTCAAGGTTACGGTTTAGTTTTGTCGAGGATGTCACAAGTTCAAAGAAGCGACAGAGATTTCATACTTTTAGATTATGCTGGCACTATTTCAGTGTCGCATGAGAATGGTATTCTATGGAAGAGTCATTGTGTATTGAATTGCGGGTTCATAATTTGCATTACAGAAATAATATGATTGGTAGCCATGGATGTGCGAGTTTTACTACCTGGTCTGGAAGGTTGTGGGAGTATATCCCATGGGATAATCGGCTAAGTGTGACATGTTAGTCATTTAAGTATTAGAGATTGAAATCAAGTACGGAGATTTTGGTACTGTTGCGGATTTGAGAGTTTAAGTCAGAGAGACGCTCTATTCCTTTGGTTGTGGATTGTGAAAGTTTGTTCCGGATTTGACTACCGATCGTATGTATCATGGATAGGGATTATGGAATTTTGGAAGGTTATCATGCTATTTTGGTATTATCAGGATCAGCTTGTGGGTCCATGGGTAGAACTAATGTTAATGTATGTTCTACACTAGATCAGATATGCTTTTTTTTGGCATAGCATTGCTTATGGATGAATCTTTGGGCGTGGTGGATGATATTCGTTCCTTCGTCTATTTCACGTGCTACTCTCTTATGCCACGTGGGTTGTGAGACGGCTTGATTATTCACATGTGTGTTGTGACGCTACGTAGTTGAGGTATTATATGAGCAAGATGGCTCTCGAGATGTTGGTTGTTTGGTGCACCTTAGTCGTGCTTGGCATTTTGTAGCGCATGGCGCTATCCGTCTCCCCAGAGTTATGTTATGCACTTGGCATGCTTGTTGTTGATATACGTATATTTTGAGGGTATAAGCATTTTGGCTCGATGAGCATTTCCCTTATTGATTGTTATGTGTGGATCGGGTGGCATGCTGCCACGGTATCATATATGGATCGGGTTGCACACCGCAATAGTGAGATGTTGAGTATGATTCCTTATACCTATTTTGTGTGCCTTGTTTCTCATATCTGAGATAGGCTCATAGCATCTATTTAGCTGTTTTATTTGTTACGCGGGCATGGAAGTTCTTTGCTAGAGTTCATTCTTCCTTATGAGTCATATTTGAGTTGTAGCTTATTGGTGCATTGATGTCATTGTAAGAGATTTTAGGTGGTTTTTATGTTGCTTGTTATTGTGTGAGACGTGGTGGTTGGACCAAGAGTTAGTGCAATCAGATTGATATACGGTATATTAGGGAGAAAATGTCACTATTAAGTTTAGAATGAGGCAAGGGCTCTCGTTGAGCAGAGAAATTCCATGGATTTTTGATTTGGTGGGTGATTAAGAGATTCTACACATCATTTTCATCGTTGCACTATTGCGAGGGTTGGAACAGGGCTTATATGTGTTATGAGGTATACTACGGGCATTAGGTTCATATATCTTGCGGCTTCTATGATTGGAGAATGTTATTATGGGCATACGAGTTATGTGGTACATTACTTGATTTCAGCCAGGGGTACATGATCATGTTTTGGTACAGCGTGTTGAGGTTGATTTGGTATTCGCATGTTAGTATCAGGTCTTGTAGAGAATTCTGGATGTTGGAATTTGGTTCAATGTCTTGTGGGCGAAGGTGGCAGGAAGGATCTTTAGTATGGCTTGCGCTAATGTGCTCATATGGGTTGCGGTGGCACGGGTAGGGGCACGAGGTGTTAAAAAGTGATTTTGGGCAACTCTGGAATGGTTCTTAGCACGTTCGAGGACGAACGTATATTTAAGTGGGGGAGAATGTAACGACCCGGCCAGTCATTTTGAGTTCTGGCGCGTCGTTCGGCAGTTTGAGGCTAGAATTAAATTTCGGGAAGTTCAAATTTGATTCGCAAGGAAAATTCTCAATTCGAAAGCTTTAAGTTGGACGAGTTGACCAAGGGCAACCTAATCAAGCTTTGAAAGTTCCAATAGGTTCGTATGATTATTTCGGACTTGGGCATATATTCGAGTTGAGTATCGGGTTGTCCGGGAGCATTTCGGCGCTTATTATGGAAAGTTGGCATTTTTAAGGTTATTAGAATTTCCTAAGTTTGGTTTGAAGAGGAATTTGGTGTTATGATCTTCGTTTTGGGTTCCGGGCCTTGGAATAGGTTCGTATTGTGATTTGTGACTTGTACGTATAATTTGGCATCATTCCGGCATGTTTAGGTATGATTCGGACGCGTTCGGCAAAGTTCGATGTTTGAAAGTTAAAAGAAGGATTCTGATTGTTGATTCGTGGTTTTGATCTTGTTTGTGGCATTTTGAGCCTTTGGATAAGTTTGGATAAGGTATTGGGACTAGTTGGTATGATTGGGCGGGGTCCCGGGGGCCTTTGGGGTGCTTCGGGATTGGTTCGGACCAAGTTTGGGTGAATTGTTATTGCTGGTTTGCTGGTTCTGGTTTTTCTCTTCGCGAACGTGTAGGGAAGATCGCATTCGCGAAGAAGGATATGGAGTTGGTGGAGATCCGTTCTACGCGTTCGCGATTGGGCCTCGCGTTCGTGAAGGTTTAAAAAGCAAAGCATCGAGTTCGCGATAGGGCATCGCGTTCGCGAAGGGGAGAAGCTCACCTGGGGGGCTTGGCCTTCACGTTCGCGTAGGTGAGGCTGCGTTCGCATTAGGTAGCCTTGTAAAGATTCTTGTTCGCGAGTCCTTTCTCACATTCGTGTACAGGAATTGGAAAGCAGAAGCTGATGTGCTTCCCCAACGCGAGGGACTTACCGCGTTAGCAAAGAAGGGTCGACTTGGCAGTGTATAAGTTTGCAAAAAAAGGTTGTTGGTTCATTTTGTCTCAATTCTTCCATGAGAGCCGAGCTTGGGGCGATTTTGAAGCTTCATTTCTTCATCCATCATGTGGTAAGTGAATTCCTACACATTGTGAGCTAGATACATGAGTTAAACATGAAATTTTTTAGAAATTGTGGGATTTGGAAGAAAACTTAGAAATTGGTAGTTTTTTGGATTTTTACCACGAAATTAGACATGAAATTAGGAATAAATTATATATTTGAGTTCATGGTGTTATGAGTAATATTTATCTTCGAAAATTTTCAGAATTCGGGCCCGTGGGCTCAAGGGTTGATTTGTCGACTTTGGAGCGAAGTTGGGAATTATAGTAAATTGTTAAAATATGAATATTTAAGTATATTTTTATTGATTTGCACGTTGTTTTATTAGTTTCAGATTGATGGGCATTGGATTGAGGTGTTAGAGTGGCGTTGGAGCCAGTTATTGTGAGGGGGAATTTACCCCGCATGTGTTATATTTATTATGTGCTACATGTTGTGGGAGCTACGCATGTATGAGGTGACGAGTGTCCATGCGTATGCTAGAATTCCTTATTATGTTCAGGTAGACATAGACTCACGCCATGCTTAAATTGTATTATTTGAGTCAATTTTGCTTGTTTAAATGCTTTAATTTACACTTAGCCTAAGGCTTGACTCGCATAGAGTATTAGACTTGCTATTTTTGATACCGCACGTGCTACTTGATTAGCCGTGGTACTTGTACTTCCCATATGGATTTCTCCCGTGTTGTGCATATTCCATGGGAAGTTTCTTGAATTTCATAACTCACACGTATATTCGTGAGTGGGGTCAAAGACCCGTCAAAGTTTCATATTCAAATTGGATCTGGCTGATCGCCTCAGCAATACTCTGTCATTTGCCTCGGCGATATCATGTAACACACTCTTATGGAATCGGGCTATTCGCGTCGGGAATGTCATGTGTCATATTCTTATGGGATTGGGTCGTTTGCCTCGGCAGGATTATGTATCACACTCTTATGGGATCGAGTCGTCACCTCGGTAGTTCTATGAAACACTCTTATTGGATCGGGCTGCTCGCCCCGGCAGAATCATGTGAATTACATGATAAGAAGTCCGCATACTCGTGAGTTTCCTGACTTGAGATGTGACCGTTGTTTTGGTACTGACCATTGCATATTCCATATGAGGAGGCAACTGATAATTGAGGACTTTGTGTTTACTGTTAGGTTGTAGACCGTATTAGTTGCCTATCTGTTCTCACTGCTTACTTACTATGTTTCATACTTGTCTACCTTTTTATATTTGATTTATTGGACCACTAGTAAGTGTCAATGTCGACCCCTCGTCACTACCTCTTTGGAGTTAGGTTAGATACTTACTGAATACGCGTTGATTTACGTACTAACTCTACACTTCTGTACTAAATGTGCAGGTACTGAGGCATGTACATTAGGTGGTCATCTGGGCATATTGGCGCAGCTGCTGGGGGGACTTTATGGAGAGCCAGGTCCCATGCTACGATTCGCAACAAACAGAGTCTCCATCATTATTATTTACTTTATTCTATCTATCTTGCATTCCAGACATATGTTGTATTATTATTGCACTTTCTAGGAGATGCTCATGCACTTGTGATACCGGGTTTTGGTATGTTCTAGAATTTGTTTGTGATTTTATTTAATACTGACACACTTTCGTCTTATGTTTTATTTAAATTATATGTATCCATGACTTTTACTGCATAAATCTCTTTATCTAATAACATTCTTGATTTCAATAATAATAAAATGTATGATTAAGTTGATAGGTCAATGTTGGCATGCCTAACAATGACGTTGGGCGCCATCACGACCTATAGTGGGAATTGGGTCGTGACAATACAGACGTGTTTGGTGAAGTTAGAAAATGTAGAAGTTAAGAGATGAATTTTTGTCGTCGATTCCTTATTTTGATGTTATTTGAGGTGTTTTTAGCATTTAGATAGGGTATTAGAACTTGTTGGTATGACTGCACGAGGTTCCGCGGGTCACGAGTGTATTTCGGGGTGGTTCCAAACCTTTTGGGAGTGGCTTGGTAGTTTTGGTTCTGGTGCGTTGCACCTGCAGAGGTGCGAGCACAGGTGTGAAGTTGCAGGTGCAATCAGGCTGTCACATTTGCAGAGTTGGGCTGGTCTAGTGTCTTGTCGCGACTGCGGAAGATAGAGCACAGGTGCGGTGTTGCACCTGTGAGGAATTTATGCGCTTTTGCAAGGGGCCAGATGGTTAGCAGTGTCGCTTATGCGACAAAGTGTACTGCAGATGCGATACTGGATGAGCATAATTTGGTCGTACCTGCAGATCCGCAGATGTGGCAGGTGCACCATAACTATGAAGTTCGGTTGTTTAAGTGACTCGCGGATGCGAGTGTTTTGTTGCAGAAGTGATGACGTGGGCCGCAAGTGCAAGATGCATGATAGAGGGGCTTTAAGTCGATTTTAGCCCATCTTTTATTATTTTGAGTTTTAGAGCTCGGTTGTAGATGATTTTGGAAGGATTTTAACTACTACTATGAGGATAAGTAATTTTTACTTGGATTTGGTTATATATCTTGATTCTCCCTTGAATCCTACACCTAAACTTGGAATTTCAAAGTGAAGAATTGAAACTTTTGTCTACAACTTAAGAGGGTAAAATTTCGGGGATTTGAGGGTCGATTTTTTAATCGAATCACATTTTTGGACTCGTGAGGTTATAGGTAGTCGGTATCTACCCCTTGACTCGAGTTTTGACCATGTGGGTCTGGGTTGACTTTTGTTGACTTTTGGAGATTTGAGTAAAGATTGAAGCTTTATCATTTGGAATAGTTTCTTATGGCTTTGTTTGACGTTATTGAGCTATTTTTTACTAGATTCGATATGTTTGGAGGTTGATTTGAGAAGGAAGTCTATTTTGGAAGGTTGAAGCTTACCAGAGTGGAGGTAAGTCTCTTGCATATCCTTGTAAGAGGAAATTCTCCCTATAGGTGATCTATTTGCTACTTGTTGCTCGATTTAGGAGACACGTATGTGCGAGGTGACGCCGGTATATGTGCTGCTAGGTTTTTTACCATATCCCGTAGAGTTGGCTTATGTTATGCCTTGTTTTGATTATGTGAAATTATTATCCATGTTTCAATTGAATCTATGACTACGTGAAAAATTCTTGAGTATGATTTAGGAGCATGTTTACGGTTATGACTTGTTGGATTGGGCACAAAGGATAGTTTTCCCATGTTGAGCTTTATTATAAATTCGTAGTCATACACTTGTCTTATTTGCTCCATGATTTGGGGGTTTCTACGGCTTAAATGACTCTTATTAATTAATATGACTAGACTTATGCATGCATAAATAGTGTATTGAGCCATTGTGATAAACTAAATTACATGAATAGCCATATGAGCTTTTGTCTGTATTCTTATTATGATGTCGGTGCTTTTTTATTTCATGCATATATGCATGAGTAGAGAGTTGGTTATAAGGAAAAGTTTATGATTTTGGCACTACAGACACTATGAGCGTATATTGATTGTTAAATATTGATCATTAATTGTAATATGATCAATGCTTGAATGTGGATCCATCCCTCCGGCGACAGGTAATTAC
Source organism: Nicotiana obtusifolia (assembly GCA_002018475.1). NCBI lineage: Eukaryota > Viridiplantae > Streptophyta > Magnoliopsida > Solanales > Solanaceae > Nicotiana > Nicotiana obtusifolia. The sequence continues at coordinate 17,395 of MCJB01014854.1, forward strand.
TCATGTTGCCTTGGGCCCTACGAGCATAGGCACCCAGGAATTTTGGTGCTTGTTTGGACACGTGACTTGTGTCAGGTACATGGATTTATGTTGTGAGGTGTTGAGAAAGGATCATGAGCAGACATACACACACACACACACACACACACACACACATATATATATATATATATATATATATATATATATATATATATATTACATATATGCATTAGTAGAGAGTTGGTTATAAAGAAAAGTTGATGATTTTGGTACTACAAACACTATGAGCGTATATTGATTGTTAAATTTTGATCATTAATTGAAATATGATCAATGCTGGAATGTGGATCCGTCCCTCCGGCGTCAGATGATTACCCATGTTACCTTGGGCACTACGAGCATAGGCACCTAGGAATTTTGGTACTTGTTTGGACACCTGGCTTGTGCGAGGCACATGGATTTATGTTTTGAGGTGTTGAGCAAGGATCATGAGCAGACATATATATATATATTTACTCATGCTGAAGTTTTATATATAAATATTGTTGACATGTATCATGTTTGACATGAGGAATGAGGTGTCGATAGTTTATTTGATCCCCTTTATCTGTAAAGCATACCTAAATTTTGTTTCGATCATATTTTGAGCTTTCGTACTTATTTGCGAAAACCATGCTTTATTACTTATAATATTTATGTTTTCACTTGATGATTTGGAATGTTAGTGAGTGTCCATGTCGACCCTCGCTACTATTTCTTCGAGGCTAGATTTGATACTTATTAGGTACCATGATTTTGTACTCACACTACACTTCTGCACATTTTATGCAGGTTCTGAAGTTAGTGTTAGTGGTGTTCACTGAACAGAGTAGATGAGATATATGGAGACTTCATGGTGAGCTGCTCTACTTGATTCTACTTGATCTGATCCACATCACATGGAGTCCCCTTCCTACTTATCTATTCAGTCTATCTATTTCTCTTAGGCAGACATTGCTATTCAGTTTGTACTCTATCTTCTTATTAGATTCTTGTGATAGTTGTGACACCGGGTTTTGGGCATTATAGACAGCTGTGGTCGTATTTATACCTTATCTCAGATATTTATATTTATGATATCGGGTTGAAACTATTCCTTATGTCTTATTATATTATGATTGTATTAAAGACTTAGATAATCTGCTTTAATTATAATTGATGGAGTGTTGGCTTTCCTAGCGAGCGGGTTAGGCGCCATCACAACTTTTGGTGGGGTTTCGGATCCTGACAAGTTGGTATTGGAGCACTAGATTCTAAGGGTCTCACAAATCACAATCAGGCTGAGCAGAGTCTTGTGAATCGGTACAGAGACATCAGTATCTATCTGCGAGAGGCTATAGGGCTTTAGGAAACTTTCCCTTTCTTGATTCCTCGTCGTGCGTTGATTATTGTCTGAGTCTAAATCTTTCTCTTCTATTCTCTCATAGATGGTGAGAATGCACACTTCAGCAGCGATAGAGAGTACCGGAGAGACAGCACCACCAGTTGTAGGAGGGAGAGGTGGGGCCCAGGGTAGTGTCAAGGCTTCAGCTAGAGGTCGCACTGTCACAGCTAGCGACGGAGCATCCACCGGGGCTCGTGGCCATGCCAGGGCAGATGCAGAGGGCCCACTTACAAATCGAGTACAGGATCATATCATGGATGAGCATATTGAGACTCCAGTTCACGCTCACCATCCAGAGGGTTTCGTTGCAACACTAGTATTTTAGGAGGCCATGGCTAAGATGGACAACTTTATCGATGCATTGACCCGGGCTGGAGTTGTTCAATGGCCCCAGCCACATCTCAGGCTAGAGGGGGAGCTCAGACCCCTCTCACTCATACTCTAGAGTAGCCTATTGTAGCAACTAGACCTTAGATTATGCCTGCTATGTTTACTGAAGAGCGAAAGTGGCTTAAGAGGTTCCAAAAGTTACATTGTCCTCACTTTGATGTTGATGCTTCAGAGGATGCCCATGATTTTCTTGATTAGTTCCATTAGATGCTGCGCAATTTGGACCAAGTAGAGTCCAATGGAGTAGATTTCACTACTTTTCAGCTGAGGGGAGCCGTTAGGAGATGGTGGTAGGCGTATGAGTTGGGCAGGACAGCTGGTTAGTCTCCTTTTACAGGGACTCAGTTCTTACACCTATTTCGTGAGAGGTACATCCCATTCACCAGGCGGGATAAGATGAGAGGTCAGTTCGAGCATCTTCAGCAGGATTGAATGTCAGTGACTAAGTATGAGATGAGATTCACAGAGTTGTCTCGTCATGCAGCTTTCTTCATCCCTACGGAAGCAGAGAAGGTTAGGAATTTTATTGAGGGTTTGACATATGACATCAAGGTTACTATGGCTCGAGAGTCAAAGATGGGTACTACTTTCTATAGGTCGTAGAGATAACTCAGAGGATCGAGTGTAATCACAGCCAGGGGGAGAGGGCATGACGAGGGACAAAAGGCCAGCCCATTTTACTCATCTAGAGGTAGAGGTCATTTTGGTAGAGGCCAGCATGGTAGGCCAACCCATTTTACACAGCTTGGAGCCCATACTGTAGTGGATCGATCATCTTGCATCACTGCAGTTCCTCATCCTTTAGTGCTTTCCAGTGAGCTCGTATTATGCTCCATCTGTTCATGATTCCTCTAGTGGGTATTTGGGTCATCTAGGCAGTATCAGTCTCAGCAGCCTCATTCAGCTAGAGGCTGTTATGAGTGTGGAGAGTTCTATCATGTGAGGAAGTATTGCCCTAGGCTTGGTAGAGGCGCAACTCAGCAGAGTTCTTAGTTAGTGGTTCCCGCGCCAGTTGCATCACCCCCTGCATAGTCAGCTAGAGAGGGAGGGCATACAGTAAGAGGTTGCCCTAAGGAGGAGGTCTGGTCGGAGGAGGCTCGACCAGTGGCGGTAAGCCCATTTTTATTATTTTTTGGGTATACCCGAGGTGGTGGCCACAGGTGCTATGATCACAGGTAAGGTTTCGGTCTGTCATAAAGATGCTTCTGTGTTGTTTGATTCGAGGTCTACTTATTCTTATGTGTCATCATATTTTGCTCCTTATTTTGATATGCGTCGTGTTCTCTTGATATTTATGTTCATATGTCTACGCCTATTGGTGATTTTATATGGTGGATCGTGTGTATCGATCTTGTGTAGATACTATTGGGGTTATGAGTTGGATCGATCTTCTATTGCTTAATATGGTCGATTTTGAGGTGATTTTAGGTATGGATTGGTTATCTCTATACCATGCTATTCTTGATTGTCATGCTAAGACCGTGACGTTGGTTATGCTGGGATTGCCAAGGTTGGAGTGGAGGGGTTCTCTTGGTCACACTCCTAGTAGGGTGATTTTATTTCTGAAGGTTCAGCAGATAGTTGAGAAGGGGTGTTTGGCTTATCTTGATTTTATGAAAGATGTTAGTCCTGATACTCCTACAGTTGAGTAAGTTCCAGTAGTGAGGGAGATTCAAGATATGTTTCTTGCAGACCTACTAGGCTTGCCACCCAATAAGGACATTGACTTTGGCATTCACTTGGTGTTGGGCACTCAGCCATATCTATTCTACCGAATTGCATGGCTCTAGCTGAGTTGAAGGAGTTGAAGGAAAAGTTGCAGTAATTGTTGGATAAGGGGTTCATCAGGGCCGAGTGTTTCACCTTAGGGTGCGCCTGTGTTATTTATGAAAAAGAAGGATGATTCTATGAGGATGTGTACTCGTTATAGGTATTTGAACAAGATTATCATCAAGAACAAGCATCCATTACCTCGTATTGATGATTTGTTTGATCACCTTCGGGGTCCCATGGCGTTCTCGAAGATCGACTTATGATCTTGTTATCATAAGCTAAAGATTAGGGCTTCAGACATCCCTAAGACGGCTTTCAGGACTCGTTATGGGCATTATAAGTTCCTGGTGATGTCTTTTTGGTTTGTCTAATGCCCCAGTAGCTTTCATGTTTTTGATGAAAATTGTATTCTAGCCTTATTTGGATTCATTTTACATTGTATACATTGATGATATCTTGGTATATTCCCGTAGTGCTGAAGAGCATGAGCAGTGTTTGAGGATTATGCTTCAGATTCAAAGGGAGAAGAAGTTGTATGTTAAGTTCTCCAAGTGTGAGTTTTGGTTGGATTCAATGAAATTCTTGGGCCACGTAGTGTCTAGTGATGGGATCAAGGTGGATCTGAAGAAGAATGAGGCAGTTCAAAGTTGGCCCAGACCTTCTACTACTATTGAGAATTAGGAGTTTCTTGGGTTTGGCCAGTTACTATCATCGCTTTGTGGAAGGTTTCTCATCTATTGAAGCTCTAATGACTAAGTTGACTTATAAGGATGCTCTATTCAGATGGTCTGACGAGTGTAAAGAGAGCTTTCAGAAGCTCAAGACTGTTTTGACTACAACTCTAGTGTTGGAATTGCCCTCAGGATCGGGGATGTATACTGTCTATTATGATGCTTCGTGTGTTGGCCTTGGATGTGTGTTAATGCAGAACAATAGGGTGATTGCCTATGCATCGCGCCAGTTGAATCTCCATGAGAAGAAGTATCAAGTACATGATTTGGAGTTAGCAGCTATTTTGCCTGCACTCAAGATTTGGCAGCATTACTTATATGGCATGTCTTGTGAGGTTTACAATGATTATCGGAGTATTCAGCCTTCGTTCAAGCAAAAGGATTTGAATTTGAGGCAGTGGAGAAGTTGGATTTATTGATGGAATACGGCATTACTATTTTGTATCATCTGGAGAAGGAGAATATGGTAGTGGATTCCTCGAGTAGAAAGACGAAGAGTGTGGGAAGTTTGGCATTTGTTCCAGCTGTCGAGAGGCCTTTGGCCATGGATGTTCAGGCCTTGACCAATTGTCACGCCTTGGCCTTGGGGAGCAGGACTGGCGCTCAAGCGAGTTACCCCAGTCAAGCAAGCTTACTTAGTGTCTACTATCCAACCTTGCCCGTGAATAATTGGAGAACAGATGACAAGAGATAGACAAGGAGAGGATAAAATGTACAACACCAATTTTCAAATACTTATAGGAGCTTCATTTACAATTACCAAAATATAACAAGTCCATAGTTTAAAAGTGGAAAAATCCGACAACTACAACATTTTGTAGTTTGTTTCCCCCTTTCAAAACACAACCCGCAATATGTCTACGGAGGCTCTAAATAAAACTAGAGAGTAGTATGAAAGTGTCGGCGACAAGCCCCCGGCTATACCTGAAAAGTAATATACAAGAAAGCAATACATCATATGGGCCCCAAAGTAGAATAGGGCTCACCAAAATCTGCTGAGTGGAGGGTATGTTGCTCTGAAGGATCAATGTCGCTTGCTGAGGTACCACCTGCATCCATTAAAGATGCAGCGTCCCCCGCAAAAGGGACGTTAATACATAAGAAATAGTACTAGTATGTAAAGCCAAATATCCTCAAATGGAATGAAATGCCAACTCAAGAAGGGAGAAACATGGAAGCAATAAGAAGGATCAATAATATTTAAATCCTAACTAAAAACATAATCAAATTCCAAATAAGCATTAACAGTTTTAGTTGGGAGATCATTAGTTACCGAGACACCACCATGCACATGGCATGGAGTCTGATCTCAGCCTGGTCGGCTAGTCCATCTCACCCCAATGTATGTGGGTTGACATAGAAATATGAAACCACCACCATGTGCACGGCATTATGTTCGATCTCTCCCGATCGGCTAGGCCGTCTCACCATAATGTCATGTGGGTCGACATGGTCTTCGCTAGGTATCAATTCATCTCAATCAAGGGGACTAATCTCAACATAGTATAAAGGGGATATGTCCCTCAATCAACTCCAACACTAGCACGTATAGTTTCGGGCCTAGGCCTTTACAACCCACCCTTCCTCGACTACCTAACAATACTCCCAAGAAAATATTTCTATATAAAAGAAATATATTCATTTAATAGCCCTTCATAATATCTTTCATTTTATTGGCACTCCTGACCATACATGATAATCTTCATTCTTGGCACGATGGTCGCATTTCATATTGCATAATATCATTCCTTTACTTTCCATGGATCATCATAAAACATTAAAGACATTTAAAACTTTGGAAAATCATAGCTTCAACTCATAAGTACGTAAAAGCTCAAAACATGATGCAAATAATTACAAAAGGAGAGCATAGTGATTTTAATGGAATCATGGATCGAGTTCATAAGCGATTGATAAATCAATCATACTTGAATTATTTCCCAAGGGAGAGCATGATGTAATGAGAGGAACTGAGACATGACTTGGTTAAATAGGCATTTGATACATTAAATCATTTGTGGAAATTTAACACGATAAGGATAGGAACTTGGGCAAACCATACTTGGAATTCATAAGGAGGCCATGGAATTCGATTCTACGAAGGGGGTTTAGCAAACATACCTTAATTAAGTTTTCCTTAGGATACTACAATGTTCCACGACTCATAGCAACTTCAATCTATAGAAACATAATTAAATTGAACCATTATTAGACAGGTGTCCATAGTCTAGGTCGTGTAGGAATTTCATCAAAGACATAGTGTGCATACTTATCTACAACCTCCTACAATGGAGTTTCTTCATCTCACCACTAATCCCAAATAATCATTTGACCCATAATAGTTCAACAACCTCCATACCACCTCCATCGGCACATGCATACCCAACGACTCACTCCTAACCCAAAAATCATACCTTCCATTCTTCACATACACCCCAAAAATTGAAATTAAGGGCTTATGACTTCTAATGACTATCCCATAAGATCCAACATAAATATCATACTCATAAATTTGTTAAAGAACATCGCATGTGAGCTAGGGATAAATACTTGCCTATATAGTAGAAGACCATGTGAGTTTTCCCTCTTAAATCCCCAAGACTTGATCAAGAATTTGAAGTGTAGAAGTGTTAGAGCTTCTCCTCTCTCTCTAGATTTCTCCCCTCTCTCTAAAATATTAGATTCTCCCTCAAAAATAACCCATTAAGTCTTTTTATAAAAATAAGGTCGGGTAGAAAATTCTCCAATATAACCCCTGATATCAAATCTGCAATCGTGGAGTGCACCACAGAAAGGATATACGGTCCGTGAAATGGTCTTCAAAAATTTGGGTAGGGACTAGCCAGGTCCACGACGGATTTGCGGTCCGTGGAACAATTTTGTAGTCGTACATTAGACCGCGAAGTCTCTTTCTAAAATTCCTATGCAAGTTATGCGACAGATATGCAGTCCACGAAATAGCTATATGGTCCAAATAATACACCGCGAAATGACCGTCAAAAGGTTGCTTCTGACTTATGTCGCAATAATTTTGCGGTTAGCGGAACTGGTCCACGGTCACATAATTGACCGCATAATTGCAATTTTTGGCAAATTCATCTACCTACTCCACAATACATTGCACAGTCCAAAATTCCATACCGCAACGAGCTTAATTCCAAACACATTAGCTTACCTTGGCACCATAAAACCTTAAATCCTTAGCAAACCTTTAGGGGGGCCTTCCACAACCGATGTAAGAATCATAGTCTGTCCTCCTGGCTTATCACGCCCCGACCTCGGGGAATGTGATCGGTGCTCAAGTGACATAGCCTGGTCAATTAAGCCTACTTGATGTCTTCTACCCAACCTTACCCATTAAAAATATAATACCCAATAACAAGAGACAAGCATTAGACGAGTAAAGTGTTCCACATTTTTTTCCATTACTCAAAAAGATTCATTTTTATAATTTCCAAAATATTACAAGTTCATAATTATGAGAGAAAACACGCTTGCCAAATACCAACACATCTAGTTCATTACCCATCATCGAACACCACCCACAACATGTCTACGGAGCCTTTAAGTACAACAGTAGAGTAGTATGGAAGTGTCGGCGACAAGCCCCAGCTATACCGCAAAACACAAAATACAACGCCAAGTGACATAGGGCCCGGAAAAGAGTAGGGCTCACCAAAACCTATTGAATAGAGAGTAACTGCTAACAAGAACCAAAGTTGCACGCTGACGAACCGCCTGCATCCATTGAAAATGCAGCGCCCCCGGGAAAAGGGATGTTAGTACATGTGGAATAGTACTAGTATGTAAAGCTAAATGTCCTCTTTAGAAATAGAATACCAATATAAGAAGGGGAAAACCATGAAAATAATATTGTTTTGGTTGAGAGATCATAAGCACCAATATACCACCGTGTTTTTAGCACGGAGTCCGATAGCGCCCAATCGGCTAGGCCATCTCTCCACGAACAATGTGGATTGACATGGTGATACAAAACAGAAGGTGTTACCAAGAGTAGGAACCACCATGCACGCGACATGGCGTCTGATCTCCACCCGATCGGCTAGGCCGCCTTCCCACATATGTCATGTGGGTCAACTTCATCACTTCCAATTGACATCAATCATCAATCTAATCCCAATTAAGGGGAATAATCTCATCACATCAATATTTAAATCTCATCCCAAATAATGGGAATAATCATTATCCACTCCTACACCCGCTAGTTTCGGGTGTGGGCCGTTTTGACTCACCCTTCCTCGGTTCGCTAATCATACTCCCAAAAACATTTGTGTTTTGCACACAAGGGAAGCAGAAGTACAGATACATTCACCACATAGACTTTCACACCATATATAGCTTTATTAGTACTTTCAACTATTCACAACATCATTATCTCCTTGGCTTCCCTGGCCGTACGTATGATTTTTCATTCATGGCACGTCGATCGTATTTCATATTCCATACTTTCGTTTCTTACTTTCAAAGATCATCATCATAAACATCAACATATAGAATATTCTGGAAATCCTAATGTTAGGTTAATTAGTAATGAAGGCTTTAAACACAATAGATTTCTTTCCAATTTATGGAGAAAAATGACTTGCAAATGCAACACAAGTTAAAAATCATAAATGAGTAATACACCATTTCCTTTTTGAAATACTTCTCTAAAAGGCAATGTGCAGTTCGATCTCATGGGTAAATAAGAACTCAAAACACATTGGAAACACTTATTCAAAAGGAGAGCATGGTGATTTACGATTGAAACATAGATTCAAATCATATGCACTAGTTACAACAACACTGACCATATTTTTATATCTCACTTTCACTTCTTTCACTTCCAAACATCATCATGGGCTATCAACAATAGGGCATTTGGAATCAAGACTTCAAATATGTATATGAGTAGTATGAGTCTTAAGCACGTTGGGTTTCATTCCAAATTGAGCATAGTGAACTTCCATTTGAAACATGTGAAGCTATAACATTTTAATACCTAAACCATACTTGAACACATTCTCGAAGAGGTCATAATAGGATAGGAACAATTGGAACCCATTTAGAGTATATGCATCTTTCAACACAACACTAACTTGGAATAATCGAATTTATTAGGAACAACTCGAAACATGGGAATTAGGAACTTAGACCAACCATACTTGAAACTTATGGGAACATCATGAAATTCGATTCTAAGAGAGAAGTTTTACCAATATACCTTGCTTGAGCTTTTCTTAAGTTACTATAACGTCCCAACACCTCTAGCAACATCAATCTATAGGATGATAGCGAAATTCATATAATAATTAGAAGGATTCTCATGGTGTAACTCTCTTAGGAATTTTGTCAAAAACTTATTATGCAAAATCGACTATGAAGCTCTATAATGGTAATCCCTTCCTCCCTTAACAAATTTCAACAAGAAACTACCCAACATAGTTCAACAATCCCACCTACTACCACCTAATGTCACATGCATGGCCTATCTCCAACTCCATAACCTAATTAAACCCATAACAAAAGCATGAAGGTTTTAGGACAAGGTCTTACTTGGGTAGATGATGGTCTAGTGAATGATTCCCTTGAATCTTCAAGATTGGGGCAAGGATTGATGATCGATGCTCTTGGTGCTCCTTCCTCTCTCTCTAAAGCACTCCCTTCTCTCTAAAATATGTGTTTAACCTAAGCAAAATAAATCCAAAGTCATTTTACAAGAAATGGGGCCGAATTATAAAAATAGAAATGGACCCTCCGAACTCAACTCTATGGTCGGAGAATGGACCGCGGAACAGATATGTGTTCCGCAAAATGGACCGTGAAAGTGATGCCAAAAACTGGACTGGTCTGGACCAGTCTGCGGCCAGGTCTTCGGTCCGTAGACCAGTTATGCAGCCGCAGAATGTACCGCTGAATTACCCAACAAAATTCTTCACGCCAATTCACCGATGAAAGTGCGGACTGCGAAATGGACATGCGATCGCATAATGGACCTCGAAACAACATTTAAAATTTATTTTCTGCTCAACTCTATGATAGGTGTGTAGCCCACAGAATGGATCTGGGATCGCGAATCTGATCGCATAATTGCCTCCTCCAGCAAATATTTCCACCAACTCCTCGATGTATTCTTCAACCTAAAAAGTCTGTATCACGGTGAGCTACCTCGGCACTATAAAACCTTAAACTCCTTGCCGGACATTTACTGGGCCTTACATTCTCCCCCGCTTAGGATCTTTCATCCTCGAATGAGGAGTAGAGTCTGCCCCAAACACCTAACATAACACATCTCTTCTCTCACCCATCTCAAGATCCCAAATCGGACTAACTCCCAAGTTTTTCATAAATTTCGGCGTAGTTTCCCCTGTATTTAGGCCTATCCACCTGCCAGAGAATCACCAAACCACTCCTAACAACACATCCACAATTCAGCAAAGCATAAGAATATATCAATAACAGAAATCTCAACATCACCGGCATTATATTATCAAAAGTGATATCTGGACATGAGCTGCACATTTTAATCATAACACATAGAAATTACCTTTTGAACCACAGCCATTTGGCTATACAAACAAGTGAGAATATTTTCTTTCCACAACATTGTCGGCCTTCTAGGTGACCTACTCGACTCACGAACTTTGCCATAGCACTTGACGTAAGCAATCTCAACTTTCGAACTTATCTAACAAGGACGACAATTAGGTACCTCTCATAAGCCAACTATCCATTAACTTTACATTCAATAGCTCCCACCAGAATGATAGACAAAGGATTCCCAACTACCTTCTTTGACGTAGACACATGAAACACCGGGTGCATGGAGAATAACGATGGGGGACTTTAACCCATAGATACTTGGCCTATTCCTTCAAGATTCCAAAAGGCCCAATGTGAACTACACCTACTTCACCTTCTTTAACAATTCACCTAATATCTTCATGGAGAAAATCTTGAGAATAACCCGTTCACTTTCTTTAACTCTAAATCTCTATGTCGAACACCCAAATTAAACCTTTGGCGACCTTCAACAATTATGATATGATCTGCTAGAATGGATATGACCATAGAGTCTCCTACCCCATATGTTTGATCATGGAATGATGCTTCTTCTTTCACATGTTTGAACCTTCAACCCGCATAGGTTTACTCTAAATAGGAACAACGAGGTTTCGAGTTTGAGCTGGAATTATTAAAGACTCCATGAAGGTGCTGAGCAGGGAATTTCAGGAGGTTACATCCTAAGAGACGTGAAGGTTACTACCAACAGCGCTATCTTGGTTAATCATTGTGATGACATCATTGATTCGACAAGTGAGGCATAGAGTTAACTATAACTAGTACACATTGATAATGCAGGAACCATGTACATGATCTCAAGATGTAAAAGAAATGAGTCGTTTTAGACATGTGATATGTGGGAGGCATGATTGGGAGGATAGAGACATTAGCATTAGTTATTCTTGGAATACGATGAGTTATGAAAGGGATAGTAACAATTGTTCTGTTCCATATGTGCTTTGTTCGGCAATAGTAAGTCTTAAGGAGAAATAGCCAAGTATGTGACACCAATTGCCTCCTTGAGTGTAGGAAAAATCAGTTTAACTCTAAATGAGAAGATTCTTGCACCATGAAGGTGCTAGAGGTTTCAAAAATACATAAAGTTACATTACGCTCTTAACATTAATTCACACAAGGAATCTATGCCACAATCCCACGAGGTTGAAAAAGTGGTTGATCACTTGTGAGATTATTATTAATCTGGCAGCTTACCCCTCTCCCGATAGTTGATCCTATACCAGAGGACTAGAGGTATGATAGGCTTGTCCCTCAAACTAATATGTTCATGGTAGTTGCCAAAAAACATCTGAAACATCTAATTTCAACTTTTCAAGAGTAAAACCATGTACCTAGGACATTTTAATATTGGGATTAAATCATGCATTGGTTAGAGAGGTTCTAATGGTTCATATGATGCTCTGGGAGAAAGTCAAATAAAACTCCAACTCAGGGAGTGCGACCGGCGCTCAATCGAGATAACCCGGCCGAGCAAGCCTGTTAGATTTCCTTCTACCCAAACTCATCCATGAATAAAGAGTATATGCACTCCATTAATCAAACACTGAAATGATTTCATTAACAACTCCCATTTGATTTACATTAGCAGCTTCATTTATAATGTCCAAATTATTACAAGTTTATAGATATAATGAAAAACATGTTTTTCAAATACCAACATCTCTAGTTCAATTCCCAACATCGAATACCACCCATAACCTGTCTACGGAGCCTCTAAATACAACATAAGTGAAGAATGGAAGTGCCGGTGACAAGGCCCCGGCTATACCTCATAGTACAAAATACAACACAAATGACATAATGCCCAGAATCGAGTAAGGCTCACCAAACCCTGCTGAATAGAGAATGACTGCTAATGAGGACCATAGCTGCCGGCTGATGAACCACCTGCATCCATTGAAGATGCAGCACCCCTGGCAAAAGGGACGTTAGTACATATGGAATAGTACTAATATGTGAAGCTAATTGTCCTCTTTCAAAATAGAACGCCATCATAAAAGGGAAAACCATGGAAACAACAATGAACAATAAATGATATCCAATTTCAAGTTAAAACATAATAATTTCCAAAATGTGAAGATAACATTATTTTTGGTTGGGAGATCTTTAGCACCGATATACCACTGTTCACAATACCATCATCATCGTACTTTTAGCACAGAGTCCAATCACGGCCCGATCGGCTTGGCCATCTCATCCGATACATCAACCACACTCACAATTACAATTACAATTTCCAGCACAATCACCACCATGTGCGGGTCATGGCGTCCCATCACGACTCGATCCGCTAGGCCATCTCACCACAATGTCGTGTGGATCGACATCCTCCTTTTGTATCAATCATTTCATCCCAAATAAGGGGAATAATATCATCACATCAATCTCATCCCAATTAAGGGGAATAATTTCATCATATCAATACGGGGATTTACCCCTGAATTATTCATACACCGGCACGTGTAGTTTCAGGGTTAGGTTGTTACCTACCCTTCCTCGGTGGCTAACAATACTCTCAAAAATATTATTGATTTGCATACAAAGGAAACAACAATATAAATGCATTTACCTCATCACTTTTCATAGCGTAGATAGCCTCGTTGGTACTTTCAACCACTTACAACATCATTATTTCATTGGCTCTTTTGCCATACATATGATTCTTCTTTCATGGCACAATGGCCGTATTTCATATTTCACACTTTCATTTCTTTCCTTTCATGGATCATCATCATAAATATCAACGTATATAATATTCCAGAAATCACAACTTTAGGTTCATTAGTAGTGTAGACTTCAAAACAATGGATTTCTTTCCAAGAGATAGAGTAAAATTATTGGCAATCGAAGCACAAGTTAAAATCATAAACGAGTAATACATCATTAATTCTTGAAATACTTTTCCCCAAAAAGGGAAATACACAATTTCAACTCATGAATATATAGGAGCTCAAAGCACGTTGGAAATACTTACAAAGCATAGCATTCGTAGAAACAACCACATTTAGGCACGACTTTAGTACATAAGCTTTTAGGAAAATCTATTTTCAAAGTCAATTTGGAACAGTTAACTCAAGGCTCGATTCATAAACTTTCCCACATCAGTTCATTTCATCTGTATAATTGGCCACAAGTATAACTTTCATTATTAGACTCGATTCTTTCACTTTCAAGCATCTTTATAGATTATCAACAATATGAACATTTGAAATCAAGGCCTTAAGTATATATGAGCAACAAGAGTTTTAGATGCATTGAGTATTCTTTCCAAGTTAAGCATAATGGACTTTCATTTGAAACACAATTCAAAGCCATTTTAATACATATATCATTCATGAACACATTCTCGAAGGATAACATAATGTGATAGGAACATTCGGAACACATTTTTAATACATAATTCTTGACACTTTATTTACTCGGGACAGTCGAATTTATTGGGAACAACTTGGAACATAGAATAAGGAAATTGAGCCAACCATACTTGAAACTTACGGGAACATCATGGAATTCAATTCTAAGAGAGTAGTTTAGCCAACATACCTCACTTTGAGCTTTCCTTAAATTCTACAATGTTTAGAAAATCCTAGCAATCCCAATCTATTTTGAGACATAACAAAAGTGAACACAAATTAGTGAGATATTCATGGTTTCAGCTCATTTGAGCATTTTATCAAACACTATGTATGCAAATTTGACTACAAGGTTCCTCTACAAGATTTCCTTCGTTCCACAACCAATTCAATACCAAGAGTTTACTCCTTTTAGTTAAATAACCTCCCTACTACACTTATGGTTACATTCATGCACAAAGAGCAACTCCCACACCTAAAAATCATACTTCTCATGACCTACCTTCAGTTACCTCTTAGATGAAGATCTTGTGATTGGCTTCCTTGATTCTTGAAGATTGGGCAAGAACGGATGATTAGCATTCTAGGTCTTCTTCTTCTCTCTCTAAAATAGCTCTCTCCTCTCTCTAAAAATCAGATTTTACCTTGTAAAATGACCCCCTAAGGCCTTATATCAAAATAGGGTCGGATAAGAAATGTTTCAAAAATGAGTGCAATTTTGTGGTAGCAGAATCGATTATGCGATAGCATAATCAATCATGCGATAGCATAATGGTTTTTTCAAAATTTGCCCGTTATCTACTCCACTTTGCGATGCTAGTGCGGTCCGCGAAACCGTTCTGCGGTCGCGAAATTGACCGCAATTTTTAAATCACATTCTTCTGCCAGCCTTTGGGAATTCGGTCATAACTTCTTGTAGGAGTGTCCAAATGATGAACGGTTTGAAGAGTTAGAAACTAGACTCGAAGATCTTTCATTTGATAGGTTTTGCATCACATAAATCCTTATATATATACATATGCTCGTCCAAATTTTTATCTTGTGCGTACTCATTTGGAACTTTAGTCTATCATGCAGTTTCCAATCTTGACTTAGAGTTAGGGCTCTCCTTAGACCCCATATCACTTATAATATGCCTCGTACACTTATTATCATATCCTGTTGATATCCATCATATTAATAGTCCTTGTCTGCACACAAAATAATAGAATTACTGCTTAAGTACTTTTAAATTTTTAGGGGTGCTACAATTAACAAGTGCGAAGTATTAACCTAGGGTTATAACTCATTTCAATGAAATCATTATAGAAACTCAATTCCTCAAGAGGTTGTAAGTAAGAGAACTGCAATAAAGAGGCTTCATGAATGATGCGTTATGTTCAAAGAGTAGATACATGCAATGTTTTCTGATTCAGTTTCTTGTTAAGACCATATTTGTGTAGGCTCTTTAATTTGGATGTACATATACAACAAGGAAAATTATGCGGTGTTCATAATCATGCACTAAGGAGTGACTTACTTGGTCACTTTAGGTCGACCGGCAGTGCCTTAACTGATGCCCCTCGACTCCACACCCATAACATACATTGGTACCATAGTGACATACCCCCGAATGACATCTCCTACACTTCACGCAACGAGGATGAGGTCCACTAAACTGACTCGCTCCACTGACCTGATATTTACCCTTTCTGCATACATCATAAGCATCCCACTTATCCTTCCTCCAAGCCTTCATGGCGGGAGTAACAATCTCTATACCAGCTTGTTGTGTGGGCCATTGGAATTTCCCAAGCCTACCACTCCTAGCACGCTCCTGAGCATACTCACAACTCGAAGCCAAATGTTCCCGCCTGCATATCGGGAAAACCAGGATAAGTGTACCCAACCTAGGGCATTTGTTCTTCTTGTGCCCCCTCTTTCGACAACCATAACATATTTCAAGAGTCATCCAACATAAACCCAAGTGGCGCTTCTTACAAATCAAGTAATCCGTCTTATTGGTACCAACAACCCTCTTTCATTTCTTAGGTGCTCTCACCACATGATCCGGTTGTGCAGTAACATTAATAGGAACAAGAACACCTCCCCTAGCCACTAGTTCTTCCAATACCTCCACCGCTCGACCCAATCTCCCAACAAACTCTTGTGCAATCTCCCCCAGATTCAATGGCGGCGTCATTCCCTCTTCGTTGCTTCAAAGTCGTGGATTTCTCATCCAGAAAAAGGAGACATGACGAGAAAATTAGCTTCCTTTCTTGAGCTCTATCGCACGAACTTAGAGTATCAAAGAAGGGTGACACT
Source organism: Nicotiana obtusifolia (assembly GCA_002018475.1). Taxonomy (NCBI): domain Eukaryota; kingdom Viridiplantae; phylum Streptophyta; class Magnoliopsida; order Solanales; family Solanaceae; genus Nicotiana; species Nicotiana obtusifolia. Next base: position 33,933 of record MCJB01014854.1, read on the forward strand.
CCTAAATGTCCAAGTAGTCTCCTAATCATAGATGTGGTCGACAACACACCAATAAGAAGGATTATACTATACATGACTCCGAGATATCCTAGGACACTTTAAAACCTTAGGTTCTGATACCAAGTTTGTCACGCCCCGACCTAGGGGAGCGCGACCGGCGCTCAACGGAGATACCCCGGTCAAGAAAGCCTACTTGATGTCTTCTACCCAGCTTTACCCATTAACAATATAAGAACCAATAACAAGAGATAAGCATGAGAAGAGTAAAATGTTCCACATTCTTTTCCATTACTCAAAAAGATTCATTTTTACAATTTCCAAAATATTATAAGTTCATAATTACGAGAGAAAACATGTTTTCCAAATACCAACACTTCTAGTTCATTACCTATCATCGAACACCACCCACAACATGTCTACGGAGCCTCTAAGTACAACAGAAGAGTAGTATGGAAGTGCCAGCGACAAGGCCCCAGCCATACCTCAAAACACAAAATACAACGTCAAGTGACATAAGGCCCGAATAGAGTAGGGACTCACCAAAACCTGCTGAATAGAGAGTAACTGCTAACGAGGACCAAAGCTGCCCGCTGACGAACCACCTACATCCATTGAAGCTACAGAACCCCCGGCAAAAGGGACGTGGGTACATGTGGAATAATACTAGTATGTAAAGCTAAATGTCCTTAAGTTACTACAACGTCCCAACACCTCTAGCAGTATCAATCTATACGAGGTAGCAAAAATCGGATAAAAATTAGAAGGATTATAATGGTGTAGCTCTCTTAGGAATTTTGTCAAACACCTATTATGCAAAATCGACTACAAAGCTCTACAGTGGTAATCCCTTCCTCCCTCAACCAATTTGAACAAGAAACTACCCAAAATAGTTCAACAATCCCACCTTCTACCACCTAATGTCACGTGCATGGCCTATCTCTAACTCTATAACCTAATTAAACCCATAAAAATTGCATGAAGGTCTTAGGACAAGGTCTTACGGGTAGATGATTATCTAGTGAATGATTCCTTTGAATCTTCAAGATTGGGGCAGGGATTGGGATTGATGATCAATGTACTTGGGGCTCCTTCCTCTCTCTCTAAGGCACTACCCTCTCTCTAAAATATGTGTTTAACCCAAACAAAATAACCCAAAGTCATTTTATAAGAAATGGGGTCGGTTTATAAAAATAGAAGATGGACCCTCTGAACTCAACTGTGCGGTCGCAAAATGGACCGTAGAACAAATATGTGGTCCGTAAAATGGACCGCGAAGGAGATGCCAAAAATTGGATGGGTGGACTAGTCTGCGGCCAAGTCTACGGTCTGCAGACCAGTTATGCGGCCGCAAAATGTATCGCAGAATTACACAACGAAATGCTTCAGGCTAATTCTACGATGGAAGTGTGGACCGCGAAATGGATATGCGATCGCATAATGGACCGTGAAACAACCTTAAAAATTCAACAATTTTTTTGCTCAACTTTGCGATCGGTGTGCGGCACGCATAATGGATCTGCGATCGCGTATCTGACCGCATAATTGCCTCATTCAGCAAAAATTTTCACCAACTCCTCAATACATTCTTCAACCCAAAAAGTCCATATCGCGGTGAGCTACCTCGGCACCACAAAACCTTAAATTCCTTGACGAACATCTTCGGGGCCTTACATTACTTCACTGGACCTCTACAAAGATGGATGATGTATTTTCTTATATGCCCCAACTCTCCATCCTCATAGCAACTCCTGAAGGGAATTAACTGCAGGGCCTGAGTGGGACCTCGTGAACCAGAATAACCACTAGAAGAACCTAGTACTGATGAACCCTGAACAGATGGAATGCGATAAGAACTATGTGCGGGAAGTGCACGGAATGAATAATGAACAGAAGCTCCTTAACCGGGTGGTCTAGCTTGCTGGAATGGCCTCTCCCAAATCCAACTTGGCCCCCAGATGAGGCACCACTTAAGCTACCTGAAGGTCGGGACCTCTTGTCCCTACCCTGCATCATCTCGCTATCCTCGATGCGGATGTACTCTGTACAACATGCTAGCTCAACCACCTGGTGAAAAGATGTCCCGGTCTCAGTCTCTCTAGCCAAAGCAAGGCAAATACTAGGGTGAAGACCCTCAATGAACTTCTCACTCCTCCTCCTCAGTGGGAATCATAATAGTAGCAAGGTGGCACAGCTCGGTAAACCTCATCTTATACTCTGTAACTAAGATCCGACCCTGTTGAATGTACTCAAACTTCCTCCAAAACTGCTCTCTCCTGGTGTATGGCACAAACTGCTCCAAAAACACCATGGAGAGCTGAGCCCAAGTAAGAGGGGGTGATCCTGCTGGTCGACCCAACACATAAACCTGCCACCACCTCTTGGCTTGACCCGATATCTGGAAGGCAGTGAAGTCAACCCCATTAGACTCAACTAGTCCCGAATTCCATAGAATCTAATGACAACAATCCCAGAATCCCCGAGTATCCTCTAAAGGATTACCACATAAGTGAGGAGCATGCAATTTTGTGAACTTATCCAATCTCTTCAGCTTATGAGCTGACATTGCGGGCCTATCCTTCACAGCGCGGCAATAGAAGGCTAATGTCCCCCAATTGGAAACACTCTGGGTGTAATATAACCATGTTTGCAGAACTTTTTCAAAATAGATAACATTTTCAGGCTCAAAATTCGACCAAACAAATGGGTCATCTAGCCCAAAAAGATTTCGGATTTTCAAAAAGGAATAACAGTGGAAATGCTCAGCCTAACTCTAAATTTCAAAAATACATATCAAGCAGCAAACAGACTTTTGGACTTTCAGAATTACAAAAAATTGAGTTTATTCTTTTCTAAGCCCAAATGGATATTCTCAAATCGAAGTCAGCTTCGGCCCAGTAAGATTTCAGAAAATTGGAACTTTTCCTAGATATACTTTAATAAGAACTTAGTTAGCATTTTTCTTAAGGTTTTTCAGTTTTCAACAAATACCTTAATTTTTTAAATGATATACAATATCCCTGTTGTAGCAATCACGCACGTAGGGTTCATCGAAAATAAGACCATAATTTGTGATCAGTTACACGCGAATTGTGTAGGATCCACCTACATCAAAATCCCTTGATCCCAGATTCTCCATCTTCTCTCTTCCACCATTGATGATAGCTCTGTATTACCAAAAAATCATCAATTGCATCGCTCTTTTGCTGGAGACTAGACAACACTAAAAATGAAGAAACATTCAGATTGTTGCCAGAATTATTTCCAATGCCATTCCATTAAAAAGCTTTGAAGCTTTGGATTCAACATTTGGATTTTACGATTTTGTGATTTGTTTGGATTGGATTTTCTTGCAAATTATTGAGAATATGCTTTGGAGCTTATGTCTCAATTTTGAGGGACACTAGTTAAGTATAGAGTTGGCTTTAGGTGTAATTTTAGATTGAAACTCGAAGAAGAAGTTGCAGGAATTGTATTATAACTATATTGTAACTGTATCATAATTGTATTTGATTGTGTCTGATACATCAATGCCTAAGACATAATTGTATTATACTTGTATCACAATTATATCGTAACTGTATCATAATTGTATTTGAATTGTATCTGATACATCAATGCCTAAGACATAATTGTATTATACTTGTATCACAATTATATCTAACCTATATTTGGTACATTTATACCCAAAATAATACCTGATAAAATACTACTACTATTAATATACAATTATCATATATTTGTGATACAAACTGTGAAATTGGTCACAAACTCACAACTGGTTGTAACAATATACAATTACCATACATTTTTAATACAATTCCTGCAACTATGATAAAAATACAATTATGATACAATCGCCGATGCATTTCTGAAAATTTTTGATACAATTATGATATTCATGTTCTTCAAGTTTCAATCACACTCTAAACCTAAATTCTAATACAACATCTTATTATAATTGTATTAGTATTATATCAGGTATTGTTTTAGGTATTGATGTAGCATATGCAAGCCACATTGTAACGATCTCACCCGTGTTTTTGAGCATTTACATCTAGCTTGGTGGTTTGAGGTTATGAGTAGCTTCATATGGCGTATTATGAATTGCGTGTATTATCGGTTTTGGTTTTCAAGTGGTTCAGGATTGGTTTGGAGGCATGATTCTCATTTTAGAAGCTTTAAGTTGGAAGAGTTGACCGAGTTTCATTTTTGTGTATTTGACATCAGATTAGAGTTCTTATGGTTCTGTTAGGCCCGGATGGTTATTTTGGACTTGGACATATGCCTAGATTTGAATTTAGATGTTTATAGAAGGTTTAGACTCTATTTAGCAAAAATTGGCAATTTGAAGGTTGGAATAGGTTCGTTATGTCATTTGGAACTTGTGTGAAAAATTTGAGGTCGTTCCGAGTTGATTGGATATGGTTTGACATGAGTTTTGGAAGTTGAAAATTCAATGTTCATTAAGTTTGATTTCAGGTGCGATTCGTGACTTTGATGTTGTTATGAGTGATTTGAGTCATCGACTAGGTTTGTGTTATGTTTTGGGACTTATAGGTATGTTTGGACGACGTCCCGTGGGGCTCGAGTGAGTTTCAGATGAGTTTTGAATTATTTTGGTCTTGATGGCAGTTTTGGTTCTGGTTTTTCTGCACGTACGCATGTGTGGTCGCAGGTGAGGATCCGCTTATGCGATGGGTGATTCACTTCTGCGAAGAGGAGGCGCCCAGGGGAATTTCGCTCTTATGGAGATTTTGGCGCAGATGCAGACGTGCTCCTGCGTGGCTTGGAACGGAACTTGGGGAGCCGCAAATGCAGTTTTGGATCCACAGTTGTGAGAAGTGCTCAGATTCATATGGTTCGCAAATGCGAGAATGGGACCGCAAATGCGACTAAGTGACCGTAAAAGCGGATTTACTAGTAGATTTTATTTAGTTCGAGGGTTTTTTCATTTTATCACATTTTAGAAATTTAGTGCTTGGTTTTGGACGATTTTGGAGAGGATTTTCAACCCATGGACTGGGGTAAGTATTTTCTACTCGAATTTGATTATTTTACATGATTCCATCTTCAATTTTGGCGTATTGATTATGAATCTAAAAGAGAAATTGGGGGGTTTTGTCTAAACTTTCCTAAATTAGCTTTTGAACATCAATCCGGAATTGGATTTGAGTGAAATTAGTACGGTTGGACTCGTATTTGAATGGGTTATCGGAAATTGTGAGTTTTTTCGGGTTTTAGGGGTGCGGGCCCGGGGTTAACTTTGATCATTTGATTCAGATTCGACCTTTATCGCTTGAGTTTGTTTCCTATGGAATTATTTGATGTTTTTGAGTTGTTTTTGGCAAGTTTCGAGCCGTACAGAGGTCGATTCACGCGAGATGGCACTTCTAGAGTATTATTTTGGCTTGCTTAGTAATGATTTGGCTTTTCGAGGTAAGTAATATATCTACACTTGGATTTGAAGGTAATTATCTCTGAGAACTATGATATTTGAGATGGGTTAGGGGTGACGCACGTGCTAGGTGACGGGCGTGTGTGCGTGCATCGAGGTATTCATGATTCGAGTAGTTCTTAGGCTATTATGTGCCTTGTTTTGCTATCAGGCTTCATTGATATTATGTTTTCTCCATTTATATGACTATGTGAGGTATTATTTATTCTAGAAATCATATCTAGGCCACCTGTTTTATTGTTTGAGAAATGATAGGGCTACCATGTTATATCTCTATCTCTATGGGCTTTTGATATTTTTTTCACATTTTATCATTTTCCTTGTACGTGACACGAGTCTGAGTTGTATTTGAGGCACATTGTGATATTCTGTGTTACATAATTGGATTATGTTTCTGTGATATGTTGTCATATGGAGACTTGAGCAGATTGATGACTGATGTGGGTCGTAGAGCCATGATAAAGTTATGTTGGATCGGGTTGAACGCTGCAACAGTTATATTGGTATTGAGGTGACGCGTACGCCAGGCCCCACATTGGGCTAAGTAGTACTGACTATGAGGCTATGCATGTACTAGGCCCATGATTGGGCTATGTGATTTGATTAGCGCTTAGGTCAGGATGCTCCGCGTCTGAGTCTAACATTCACATTGAGCGTAGGCACGGTGATATATACACTTGCTTTAGTGAGGCGCATATATGACAGCACCCGCACAGTGTTCAGTGATTGTGTGTGTGATGAATTAGGGCATTTGAGCCAGGCACCTTGAGAATGCTGAGAGTGAGTGTACTTGACGATATCACTGCAAAATTATTTACTTGACATGTATATTGACAAATAGGCATAGAGATATATTTTCCTCATGATAGACGGTAATATGACATTTGATGACTTGACATGTATGTGTGTGTGTGTGTGTGTATATATATATATATATTTCTCATGCTAGGCGGTAATACGACATTTGATGACTTGACATGTAAGCTTAGTGGTGTATTTTCCTCATGCTAGCTGGTAAACAAAACGTTTTATCTGATGATATGAATTGGAAAAACACAGTTCTTTTGATAAACTCATGTTTAATTGATTCTAGTGGTGTGATTTGGGCTTTGATTGTTATACTTGAGAAGCATGCCTACTTTCCCATAACTGTGAACTAGCTTAGTATAATATCTTTTATGTTATTCACGTTTACTGTCATCGTTATATTATTACAAGTTCTTATTGGATATTAGTGTTAGACACTGACCATCTTCCGAGCTCGTCACTTGCTTTCAACATTAGGTTAGGTTTGTTACTTATTAAGTACATAAGGTCAGTTGTACTCATACTACATTTCTGCACCTTGCATGCAGATCCTGGAGTTGATGTTGTTGTGTATGGTGGGAGCTGGCATTGAAGGTGCACCTGCCTTGCGGAGATAGCTACCACTTGTCCTTGGTAGTTTTAGATTAAAATTCTGTTTATGTACATTCCAAACAGATGTTGTATTTATTTTCAAACCAGCTTTATAAATCTAAGTCTTAGTGGCTCATGACTTGTACTACCAATCCTTGGGATGTTGTATGGGAATTCAGTTACTTCACTTATTGATTTTATATTAATTTCAGTAGCATTGTGTTGATTATCATTTGGCTTTCCTAGCGAGTTAGGTTAGGTGCCGTCAAGACTAGCCGGATTTTTGGGTCGTGATAAGTTGGTATCATAACTCTAGGTTCATAGGTTCTATGAGCCATAAGCCAGTGCCTAGTAGAGTCTTGTGGATCAGTATGATGATGTCCACATCCATCTTCAAGAGGCTACAGGGCATCTAGGATACTTCCCATCTTTCTTTCCTTATCGTGCGTCATTGATTCAGCTTGAAGCATATCTCTCTTAATTCCTTCCACTCACTCGTATGTTATGTTGAGCATTCGGTACCAGCTGTGCATCAACGGCATATGATGTCATGGATGAGCTGAAAGATGTGTTCTCTATGTTCTAGAGTTAGGCCAATCTAGAGGACTTCAGGCCAGGTTCAGACCGCAGCTTGGGCTCGGTGGTTTCCGTTGTGTGAGTATGTGCTTTTGGACTTATATGTTCGATTTTGTCTCTAGGAGTGGGATTGATGGTTCAGTGAGTGGTTGGATAGCTATATGATGAGTATGATGTGACTGTGAACTATGCTGAGATTATTTGGATGTGATGGAAGAGTTTGCTCTAGGTGTGAAAAGGATTATGGGCACTTGATTTATGTCTTCATGTGTTGTATAGTCTCGAGTGAGTTATGAGTGTGTTGGGGGATCTTTCATGTTGTTCGTTTGTGGAACGAAATAAATTCTTATGTCTTGTTGACGAGTTTTGTCACAACCCAAACCGGAGGACCATGACTGGTACCCGGGCCATACTTGCCGAGCACCAATGCACATTTTATCTAAACCTTTCTTATTATCTATAAAGGCCGATGAGATTAGTATAAATGGTAGACATGAATCCTAAACAACCAACAATGACAGATAATGGCATGAACATATATATCATGAGCCGACAAGGCTGTCATGAAGCTACGTATAAGGTGCGACCTGACAAGCTGCCATGAGAGACTACACAACCAAAATTAGTCGACAAGGCAATCCAAACTATACATGAGTCGACACCTGTCTATGAGCCTCTAAAGGAACATAAGTGCTGCAACATTGCCGGAATAGGGACCCGACATACCCATAAAGCCTATAACAAAAATGCAATACCAAGACCACGGCAAGTCCGGAGAAGGGATCTCGCCAATAACCGCTGAACTGGGCAGCCTACTCTGGTGGGGAGCTTCGCCTACCTATCTATCAGGACCTGCAGCAGGACATGCAACGTCCACAAATAAAAGGACGTCAGTACAAATAAAGTACTGAGTATGTAAGGCAGGAAAGCATAAGTAAGAACAATAATGTAAAAAGGTGTATAGAATATACAACCTATAACATCTAGGTACCTCTGAGGGCTACTGACATGAATGCATGCTTTATATATATATATATATACACACATAAAATTTTAAAACATATGCCTCCGTGGGCATCATTATCATCATATCGTACCCGGCCCTAATAGGCTTGGTAAAGACGTACCCGGCCATCATAAGGCTCGGTAGAATCGTACCCGGCCACATGGAGCTCAGTAAAACCCAACTGATCAGTGGTTGCACAATAGGTGTCGTACCCGGCCGACTATGCGCGGCTCGATGGAGTAAAGTAGATACATATATATGATGTGTGCTGGACTCATTGGAATCACATTTTGAACTTTTCGGAGTGACGTAAGGTCGGTATCCTCCGTACACGTTATTAGGACTAAATCCTCATCAAGAATCTTATAAGAATCAGAAAGTACCAACAACATTGATAACGTAAGAATAAGAGAAGTAACATCAACATCAATCGTTCTATAAGAAGGGAAACAATGTAAGTACTGCTAGCCTCTAAGAGTGGAGTATCTTTGGAAGCTCGTTCATTACATTACGCGCAATCGAAGTCGTGCAAAAGAAGGAAAGGGATAGCCTCACATAACTTGTATATACTTCCCAATCTCAAGATATAAAAATGCCACAACTCCTTAGTCTACAATAAGAGAAATGACACTATCGTTATCGTTTAAGCGTTGTAACTATTATGTATCAACCGTAACCTATTTTACGATGAAACGGACAGCACCTCCCCTATTTATATGACTTCCCACAAGTTAAAAAAATCACTAAACAGCCCAAACAACATCACTAATAATCATATTGAGCCTCCCAAAACAGTCCACCAACCAACAACATTACTTGCAAGCCTTTCGACATATATCTCACGAGTTCTGGCTTCAACGACTTAGCCGTAACTTGGATAATCTTAAATACATGTAGGGTAAGAGGTTTCTTACCTTTAAACAGAAATAAAAACTCCAATTTGACCTTAATTGACCACGAAATATCCCTCCAATGCTGCCACAAGAACAAGGAAGCGAAGCTAGCAATCAATTAGGGTTTTTCGGCACTAGAATCACTTTAGAAGACTTGAAATCACCTAGGGTTGATATTGAAACTTGAGGGAGTATTTTACAGAACACAAACAACTTAAAACAACCTCTCACACGAGCTGTAACAATACAAAAATCAGCAACAACAAGAAGAACAAGAAACTTACTAGCGCCACGGGATTCCCGACACTTAATTTGTGTTGTTTGCCCTTTGTTTTAGTCTTGGATCATGAGAGAACCTTGAGAGAGTGTTCTTAGGGTTCTAAGGTCTGCATATACTGAAAAATAATGACTTAAAACGGGGTTGAGGCGTGTTATATATATCCATATGTCTTAACCGCCTATGTGGGCCCCATAGAGAGCTGCTTGGCATAGTCTCGCGAAAACGCGAATATCTCTCACCTCGGAGATCGTATCGACAAATGGTTTAATGATTTAGAAAATATAGACCTTGAATTTGGTGTGTAGATCACCCTGTAATTCCAAGTAAATTGAGAGAAATCTTAGTGACATTTGACCTAAAGTATAAGTAAAATTATGAACGTAAGTTGCGACAGCTTTTGTCGACTTTTGTTTTTTAACTCGTTTGACTTCAAGACTTATAAAACAGATATTATATGATTCAAATACCTTAAAACACGACATCTTGGTAATATTAATACCTCTAGATTTAACCGAAAATACGAGTTACAACATCCTTGATTCGTTTAACTTCTAGTACTTGTTAACCACTCTTATACACCCTTGTATCATTTAAGACCAATAGGACTAAATTCTTATCATCTTAAATGTAATCTCTTCTCGGACCTATGTAGACTAACTTACGGTGTAATCTAACGTATACAAATATGGGTTGTAACAAGTTTAGACTCTAGAAGGTTTAGCAATTGTATAGTGGTTGTGCCCATGATAGGGCGTTGTGAGATGCCACTTTGAGGCTAACAGGTGGGTTATCTACGGGATGTTATTCGGTTGTGTGATCCATATGATGTTTATTTGAAGAGTTTTCCTTCTATGAGTGGGATGTGTATGTGCCGCAATTTGAGTTCGAGTCATTTCAGGAAGTTCACACGACTGGCATGGGGATGGATATGCGCTTAGCAGAAGATTTAATGTATTTTATGATTTGTGCTACATGAGTTGTAAAGGATTCAGTTGAATTACAGTACAAAACCATAGCAGTTATGCAGTAAGGTTATTGTGGGTTATCATATGTGATGTTCTATGGCTTTGAGCCAAGTGGGGGAGCCTGCTATTGACGATCTGATTGCAAGTTCATATGGTATGTTAGTTTTGATCTCAGGTATACTTGTGGATCAGTTATGACTTGAAGAGGTTGATTTGAGGATGACTCGAGTAAACAATTTCTAGATGCATGATGTGTTACACTAATGGGAATACTGGAAATCTTGTAATGGCTCGAGTTTGCTATTCGTGGTGGAGGTAGTGTGCATAGAGTAGGGATTCACTCGGTTTCTTAAAGATGTGGGTTACTTCTTGAGATGTTTGTGTGCTAGTGGAGAACAGGTTGTTCAGCTCGTTTTGGCGGTGCATTTGAGATTAGAATAGGGTGGATGACTCTCAAAAAGGTTCTAATGGGTTCAAGATTCATATGTGGTATTTGAGGAATTTCCCGATATGTAAATGTCTAAGATCTGAGATTTACATTAGATGGTGTCGGGACTCGCGGTATTTCTATACCATTATGGATTCTACATTTCAGTATCAGAGAAGTTAAGGAAACAGCGTCAGATTAACATAATGTGTCTTCAGAGTAGGTATCTCGGATGCAGTATTTTTTTGTCACGGCCCAACTTTCCACCTTGGGATGTCGTGATGGCACCTAGTCTCTAAGACTAGGTAACCCTAACATTTAATAATAACTTAACAGAAATAATAAAATAGAAATACTAAACTAAAACTGATAAACTCATATAGACTTCCAAAATAGAATCTTAACAACACTCTTCCCAAAACCGGTGGAACTGAGTCATAAACTCTACAGAATAATCTAGAATGTCTACTATAAAAATGTCTGAATAAAATACAACAAAATGAAAATATAAGGGAAGGTGACTTCGAGGCATTCGGACGCCGAGCAAGTATACCTTGAAGTCTCTGGAAATTAGCTACAATCAATCACTAACGTCCAGCACGGCCAGACGTACCTGGATCTGTACAAAATAATGTGTAGAAGCGTACTATGAGTACACCACGACGGTACCCAGTAAGTATCAAGCCTAGCCTCGGTAGAGTAGTGACGAGGCCAAGTCAAGATACCTACTAGGACATAATAAACAGAACGAAAATACAATAACGAGAAGTAATGGAAGGCAGAGAAATAATGATAACGAAGCCGGTTAATAACATAGAATAATGACAGAATTATAATCATGGAGATAACAAGAAGGAAGAAAGTAAAGAGAACCACAATAGTCAAATACGGACAAAATTGATAAGAGAAGGAAGAATAAAAGCAACAAGAATGGTTCAACCAATAACTCTTTTCAACATGAGATGCACAACAAGAATCACAACCGAGGTACCGCCTCGTATTTACATTTCTCAATTTCAATCACAATCTTTCCTTATACCGCATCGTGGGCCATACATTTGAATAGTTTTAAAAATATTTTTCCCAAAATAGCTATACGCACCTTAGCGCACCTTATGACGTCGTATGTCTTCAAGTAATTCCCTTACTAGCAACATGCACATAATTCCCTCCTTATGCCACCACATGCACATTAACCTGTTACAACCCATATTTTCATACGTTAGCTTACACTATAAGTTAGTCTACGTAGGTCCGAGAAGATATTACATTTAAGATGATAAGAATTTACTCCTATTGGTCCTAAATGATACAAGGGTGTATAAGAGTGGTTAACAAGTACTAGAAGTTAAACGAATCAAGGATGTTGTGAATCATATTTTTGGATAAATTGAGAGGTGATCAATATTAAAAAGAGGTCATGTTTTAAGGTATTTGAATCATATAATATCCGTTTCATAAGTTTTGAAGTCAAACGAGTTATGAAGCAAAAGTCGACAAAAGTTGTCGCAACTTACGTTCATAATTTTACTCATACTTTAGGTCAAATGTCACAAGGATTTTCTCCCAATTTACTTGGAATTACGGGGTGATCTACCTACCAAATTATATATCTATGAGTCTAGTTTCCAAAGAGTTAAACAGTTTGTCGATACGATCTCGGAGTATAGAGATAATTGTATTTCCGCAGACCTGCGCAGATTGGTAGGTGACAAGTAGGTGCATCACCTGCTTGCCAAAATTAGAGGACACAATTACAAGTCCCAAAGTCGGCCAAGAGAGGACTTTTAAGGGATTATAAACACAGTTATTTCACCCTTATTTCAGACCTTCAAAACCAAATTGAACCCCTGAAACCCCTCCCCAAAAATCCCACACAAACCCTAATCGATTTTTCCTCTCTTTCAAGTTCTAATTGGGGATGAAACCTAGATTTTGAAGAACCAAGGAAAGGACTGAGTTATTCAAAAAGTAAGGTAAGTTTAATTCTCTCTTTCATACATTTTTTTCTCCTATGAATTCATGGTAATTCGTTCTATACATGTAAGAACTCACGGGACGGTGATCGGAAGCCATGAGTTTCGAGTTATTCACTTGTAGCGGACTGTTTTGTGGACTGTTTTGTATTGCTGTTGGGCTGCGTGTTTTATTACTGTTTTGTGGAGTTTTGTAGGAAGAAGGGTGTGGAGAAACACCATATAGATTTAGGGTTGTGGGCTGATAGTTCTTCGTAACATTTCCGGGTCGTTTGACACGACTACGGTGGCCATCGTATGTATGAAGTGATTAGCTTGTGCGTGGACTGTTTTGGGAGGCTCAATACGATTATTATTGATGTTGTTTGGGCTGTTTGGTGATTTTTTTGAATTGTGTGAATTCATATATATAGGGGAGGTGTTGTCCGTTTCATCGCAAAATAGGTTACAGTTGATACATAATAGTTACGACACTTAAACCATAATGATAGTATCGTTTCTCTTATTGTAGACTAAGGAGTTGTGATAGTTACATAGCTTGAGATTGGGGAAGTATATACAAGGTATGTGAGGCTATCCCTTTCCTTCTTTTGCACGACTCTGATTGTACATAATGCAATGAACGAGCCTCCAAAGATACTCTACTCTTAGAAGGTAGTAGTACTTATATTGTTTCCCCTCTTATGGGAGGATTGATGTTGATGTTATTTCTTTGACCGTATGCCACTCCGAAAGGTTGAAAGTGTGATTCCAATGAGTTCAGCATGCATTATCTATTTTACTCTACTGTGCCGCGCTATAGTCAGCCGGGTATGGCACCTATTGTGCAACTATATATATGTATCTATTTTACTCTATTGAGCCGCGCTATAGTCGGCATCTATTTTACTCTACCTAGTGCGCGCTATAGTCGGCCGGGTATGGCACCTACTGTGCAACCACTGATCAGTTGGGTATGATGTTACCGAGCCTTATGATGGCCGGGGTATGATATGATGATGATTAGGCCCACAGAAGCGTATGTATATGATGATTTTAAAAGGATATATATGTATATGCACATCAGGCATTGCCTGATTAGTCGCCCTTAGAGGCACTCAGATGATACAGGGTGTATATTTTCTATCCTTATGCACATTATTGTTCTTACATTATGCTTTCCTGCCTTACATACTCAGTACCTTATTCGTACTGACGTCCTTTTATCTGTGGACACTGCATGTCGTGCTGCAGGTCCTGATAGACAGGTAGACGAAGCTCTCCCACCATAGTAGGCTGCCAGTTCAGCGGTTATTGGCGAGATCCCTTTTCCGGACTTGCCGTGGTCTTGGTATGCATTTTTGGTATAGGCATTATGGGTATGAAGGGGCCCTGTTCCGGCCATGTTGCATCACTTATGTTCCTGTAGAGGCTCATAGACAAGTGTCGACTCATGTATAGTTGGGATTGCCTTGTCGGCAAATTTATTTTTGTTGTATAGTTTTTCAGGACAGCCTTGTCGGCCATGTTATCTATATGTTTATGTCATTATCTGGAGTTTTTGCTGATTAAGATTATTGTCTGCCATTCATACTGATCTCGTCGGCCCTTATAGATAATAAGAAAGGTTAGATAAAATGTACTTTGGTACTCGGCACGTAAGGCCCGAGTGCCCGTCATAGCCCTCCGGTTTGGGTTGTGACATAACCCTTATCCTTATACTGCCGCATGCGCATCAATTTCACAATGCAATAACAACTCGCACCATAAGTGCTCATATGCCACAACTTGCCAAAAATCAACAATAACAATGTTCCATAACAATAGCTCATGGCTCAACCACAATGTGTATAAGAATATCAATAATAACAATGAAAGTGAATTGCTTAACAAGGAAGATACCTCGGCAATTAACAACTTCGCCTCAATATGACAACAGCTTTCACAACTTCAACACCAATAACTCAACAAGGAGATATTTCACGAAAATAACAACTTCGAGTAAAAGTAATCTAACAAATGAGGATGTAACAAGGCAATAAGGAAGGAAATAACTTCAACTAAACCACTTAAGAGCAAAGTATCAAGTGAGAGGTAGAACATATATTAACAAAGTTGAATAAGGCATGTAAGGATAGACTAACACAAGTAAGAGTAGATTGACAATGAGAATTAAAACATGATATGACAATTCAGTTAAAGGCATGGAAAGAGTCTAAGTAACCTAAACCGGTCAAATATCACATATAACCCGTGTACCCACTCGTCACATTGCGTAAACGTCTTTCACATAACACAAATTGAACAATCAATACCACATTCTAAGGGGTTCCCCCACACAAAGTTAGGCAACATACTTACCTTAACTAGGCCAATTCAACCCTCAGAAATAACTTTTCCCCTAAAATTCGCTTCCACGCAGCTCAAATCTAACCAAAAATTGACTTAATATCATCAAACAACACAAGGGAAAACAATTACAATAGATAATGCTATGATCTTTACACTTATCCCAAAAAGTTAACTCGGGGCTTGCCCGATCAAAACTTGGGTCCAAGGGCAGATACTGACTGCTCATAACCCCATGAGTCCATATATATGATTAGTGTCAAAATCCAAGTCCAAATCGATTCTCAAAACGCAATTTCTCATTTTTTCAAAAACTTGACAAAATTTCCCAAATTTTCCTCTTTGATTCACATAAATCTGACGTTAAATCTATGATATAATCATGAAATATAATTAAAAATTGATTACAATCACTTACCCAATATTTATAGATGAAAATCCCCATTCCAAATCGCCTCCTACCGAGTCCAGGGTTCTAAAATGAGAGAAATGAGACTAAATCCTGACTTTTCTAACCTTTTGTTCAGTTGCAGTTGCCGCAATTGCGACATGGCAAACCCTCGCAATTGCGAGGAACAGCTCCCAATTTCTCACTGATAGGCTTTGGGGATTTCTCGCAAATGCGAAGATGTGTTCGTAAATGAGAACTTTGTTCTCCTCGCAAAACCGACAAAGTTGTCGCAAATACGAATCTAGCCCGGCCCCAAGTCAATATCGCAAATGCGACCCAGGCATCACAATTGCGATATCTGTGATCCCTTACTAAGGTCTCAATTGTGACCCTGGTGTTTGCAAATGCGACACCAAAGCCACCAGCACACAAGATTCTATTTTTCAGTTCAAAACATGCATGTCCGAAACTCATCTGAGCCCTCGGGGCTCCAAACCAAATATCCACACAAATCTAAAAATATCGTACGAACTCGCTCGCGCGATCAAAACACAATTATAACATCTTGAACTATGAATCATACACAAAATGCATGAATTTCAATGTAAAAATCAAGAACTACTAGAATTGCAATTAAGCGTCTGAATCCTATCAATTCAACTCCAAATGGTACCAAATTTTCTGGACAAGTTCTAAAGAGCATGACGGACCTATTCCAAGTCCCAAAATTAAATTCAAACCCCATAGCTAAATGTCAACCTACGGTCAAACTTCTAAACTTCAAATTACCTAATTTCAGCATAACAACACTAATCAACCTACGCACTTTCGAATTCGATTCTGGGCATACGCTCAACTCCAAAATCATGCTACGAAGCTATAGGTGCCATCAAAACACCGTTATGGGGTCATTTTCAAAAAAGTCAAAGTTTGGTCAGCATTTCTAACTTAAGCTTCTAAGTCAAGATCCAAAGGGTCTAAATCAACCCGAAATCTTCTCGGAACCAAACCAACCAATCCCGAAGGTCATAAAACCATAAACACACATGTGTGAAGCATCAAAAGGGAAAACTGGGTGCTATTACCCAAAATGACCGATCGGCTCGTAATGTTCTCCCCCTCTTAAAACAAATGTCCGTTCTCGAACGTGCATAAGGACATACTTGAAATGATGAATATAGGAGGATAACGACTCTGCATGTCATGCTCGGTCTCCCTGGTCGCCTCCTCGACTGGATGACCCCTTCATTGGACCTTCACCGAAGCAATGTTCTTTGATCTCAACTTCCAGACCTGTTTGTCCAAGATAGCCACCGGCTCCTAAATATAGGTCATATCTTTGTCCAATTGGACCGAGCTGAAGTCTAAAACATGAGACAGATCACCATAATACTTCTGGAGTATAGAAAGATGGAACACTGGATGAATTGTAGATAAGCTAGGTGGCAATGCAAGCTTGCAGGCCATATCACCAACTCTCTCAAGGATCTCAAAAGGACCGATATACCTAAGGTTCAACTTATCCTTCTTCCCGAACCTCATCACACCCTTCATGGGTGATACCTGGAGCAAGACCCGCTCTACAACCATATTTGCTACATCATGAACCTTCCGATCAACATAACTCTTCTGTCTAGACTGAGCTTTACGAAGTCTATCCTGAATCAACTTGACTTTCTCCAAGGCATCTCGAACCAAATCTGCGCCCAACACCCTAGCCTCTCTCGGCTCAAACCAACATATTGGAGAATGACACTGTCTCCCATATTGGGCCTCACAAGGAGCCATATGAATTCTTTATTGGTAGCTGTTGTTGTAGGCAAACACCGCAACTGGCAACAACTGATCCCAAGAACCCCCGAAATCCATAACACATGCACGAAGCATATCCTCCAATATATGAATGGTGCGCTCGTACTGTCCGTCTGTCTGGCGGTGAAATGTTGTAATCAACTCAACTTGTTTGCCTAACTCACGTCGCATAGCTCTCCAAAAACATGATGTGAACTGCGTACCTCGATCGGAGATAATAGATAATGGCACACCGTGAAGTCGAACAATCTCGCGGATATAGATTTGAGCTAGCTACTCTGAAGAATAGGTGGTCACCACCGGGAAGAAATGAGCTGACTTGGTCAACCTGTCTACAATCACCCATACTGTGTCAAATTTCATCCGAGTCCGTGGGAGCCCAACAACGAAGTCCATGGTAACACGCTCTGATTTCCACTCGGCAATCTCAAGTCTCTGAAGCAAATTGCCCAGCCTCTGAAGCTCATACTTCACCTACTGAAAATTTAGGCACCAAGACACATACTCTGCTATATCTTTCTTCATTCTCTCCACCAATAGTGCTGCCTCAAATCCTGAGACATCTTAGCGGCAACCGGATGAATGGAGTACCGCAAATTGTGGGCCTCCTCGAGGATCATCTCACGCAACCCATCCACATCGGGCACACATAATCGCTTTGCATCCGCACCAAACCATCATCTCCAATAGAGAACTCCTTGTCATCGCCATGCTGTCCCATGTCCTTAAGGACAAGCAAATGGGGGTCGTCATACTGACACTCTCTGATGCTGTCATATAAATAAGACTGAGAAACCACGCAACAAAGAATTCGGATGGGCTCCAAAAAACATCCAATCTAACAAACTGATGGGCCAAAGCCTGACATCTAGGGCTAGTGGCCTCTCCGCTGCCGGTAGATATGCCAAACTACCCATACTCTACACCTTTCGACTCAAGGAATTATCCACCACATTGGCCTTGTCGGGATGATATAGTATAGTGATATCATAGTCTTTAAGCAACTCCAACCACCTCTGCTGCTGCAAATTAAGATCCTTCTACTTGACCAGATGCTGGAGACTTCGGTGATCGGTATAGACCTCACAAGGGGCACTGTACAAATAATGCCTCCAAATCTTAAATGCATGAACAATGGCTACCAACTCCAAGTCGTGGGGATAATTCTTCTCATGAACCTTCAACTTTCAAGACGCGTAGACAATCACCCTACCATCATGCATCAACACCGCGCCAAGGTGAACACGTGACACATCACAATACACAGTGTAAGACCTCGAACCCGTAGGCAACACCAACATTGGGCTGTAGTCAAAGCGGTCTTGAGCTTTTGAAAGCTTGGCTCACACTCCTCGGGCCATCTGAAAGGAGCACCCTCTAGGTCAATCTGGTCATAAGGTGCAACAATGGATGAGAAACCCTCTATGAGACGGCGATAATATCATGACAAACAAAGGAAACTCCGAATCTCAGTGGTTGAAGACCGTCTGGGATAACTCTGAACTGCTTCAATCTTCTTTAGATCTACTTTGATACCCTCACTACACACCACATGACCCAAAAACGCTACCGAATCAAGCCAGAATTCACACTTTGAGAATTTTGCATACAACTTCTTCTCTCTCAAGGTTAGGAGTACGATCCGCAGATGCTGCTCATGATTCTCCCGGCTGCGGGAGTACACCAAGATGTCGTCAATATACACAATGATGAATGAATCAAGATATGGTTAGAATAAATTGTTCATCAGGTGCATAAATATTGCTAGGGCGTTAGTCAGCCCAAATGACATCACAAGGAAATCGTAGTGACCATACCGAGTCCTAAAGGCAGTCTTCAGAATATCTAGATCCCAAATCTTCAGCTGCTGATACCATGAGCACCAATCAATCTTTGAGAACACTCTAGCACCTTATAGCTGGCCAAATAATTCATCAATGCGCCGCAATGGGTACTTGTTCTTAACTGTAACCTTGTTCAACTGCCGATAATCAATACACATGCACATAGAACCATCCTTCTTCTTCAGAAACAACACCGGAGCTCCCCAAGGAGACACATTAGGCCGAATGAAACCCTTATCAAGCAACTCTTGCAACTGATCCTTTAACTCCTTCAACTCAACTGGGGCCATACGATATGGTAGAATAGAAATAGGCTGAGTGCCCGGTAATAAGTCAATACAAAAATTGATATCCCTATCAGACGGCATGCTCGAATGATCTGCTAGAAATACATCTGGGAAGTCTCTCACTACCGGAACTGACTCAACAGTAGGAGTACCAGCACTAACATCTCTTATAAAGGCTAGATATGTATCACGCCCCCTCTCAACCATCCGTTGAGCCTTTAGAAATGACACAACTTTGCTAGGAATATAATCCAATGTGCCCCTCCACTCTAATTGCGGAAAACCTGGCATAGCAGGCGTCACAGTCTTGGTGTGACAATCCATAATAGCATAGTAGGGTGACAACTAGTCCATTCACAAGATAACATCAAAGTCTACCATACTGAGCAGCAATAGATCACATCTGATCTCAAAACCACCAATGACACCTAAACACAACTGCTACACACGGTCCACAACAATAGAATCTCCCACATGCATGGATACATAAACAGGAGAACTCAAAGAATCGTGAGATATATCCAAATACGGAGCCAAGTAAGATGACACATATAAAAAAGTGGATCCCGAATCAAAAAAGACTAATGCATCTCTATGACAAATCGGAACCATACCTGTGATGACTGCGTCTGAAGCGACAGCCTCCGTCCTACCTGAAAAAGCCTGGAATCTAGTCTGGCCTCCCCCTCTAGGACGACCTCTACCCGCCGATCCCCCACCTCGAGCTGGCTGTGCGGGTGGAGCGGCACTTGGAGCAGCAACCATGGCCTATGAAGTCTATGGACCTGGCTGAATTTTGGAGCTTGAGTAGTCTATAGAGGTGCACTCTTCCTGAGTCTGGAGCAGTCCCTCACCATATGACGGGTATCCCCAGACTCAAAGCAAGCTCTCGGTGGGAGCGGCTGTTGGGACTAGCTCGGGCCTGGTCGGCTGGACTGACCGCTGAAGGCACCACGTGTGGAAGGTGCACTAGAAAGTAGCTGAAGGCACCCCGTGTGGGAGGTGCACTAGAAGCTGGAAGTGCTAAATGAACTGGATGACTCACATAGCCTCTATGATGATGGGCTGTAGCTACAGCATGGCCACACTAAATCCTCTCGTACCTCGAGGCCTTTGGCCTCCCTATCCACTCTCTCACAGCCCCGCATACCCTTTAACCTCCATATGATCTCTACCACCTACTAATATGGGGTATCTGTCTCCAAATCTCGATCCATGCTGAATCTAATACCATAATTTAGCCCCTCAATGAATCGGTGGACTCACTCTCTGATTGTAGAAACCAAGGCAGGTGCATGTTGATGTGCCGGGTAATTTCGGCACATTTTGATACTATTTGTTTAGAGTTAAACTTGTTCTACTTGTTCATTATCACGATACTTACGTAATTTTAGTGTAATTTCAGTGTATTGAGTGAAGAGATCCAGAAGCATGAAAAGAAGTCCAAAAAGCCAGCCAAAGGCAAGAAAAGAGGTCAGGAGCATAGCAGGTTCAATTCTGCGATCGCAAAATAGCTATGCGAGTCGCATAATTTGCAAGAAGATCGCAGATGCAGACAGAACTTTAAGCCAACTTTCAAGTTGAGAATGCGGTCGCAAATGTGACCGCAAAACAGGAATGCGAACCGCATTCCCATCGCAAACACGAACAGAGTCTGGGTGAAAAATAGAGTGAAGATTGCGATCACATTCTGCGATCGCAAAGTCAATATGCAAACCGCAATGTCAGATGCGACGAGAGGGAAGCTGACTGGTGCGATCTGCGATGGAACTTGAAGATTTGCGAACCGCATTCCTGTTATGCGATAGGAATGCGATCCGCATACGTGCAACTAGGTCAAACTTGACTGCTGCTCGCCTCGGGTTTTGGGCTTCTATAAATAGCTTTTCTAGGGTTGTGTGAAGGGATACTTGTCAGAATTCAGAGTGAAAAGTACAGCTTTTGATTATTTTCGAATTGAGAGAAGTTTCTGGGTGATCAAAACTGAGAATTCTATATTTTTTGTAAGATGAATTCAATTATTCTCCTTTGTTCTTTAGTTATCAACATGTGTAGCTAAACTCTAATACTGAGGTTGTGAACCCTAGATGGGTATAATGTTATTGAGAGTTTGATATTGATTCCAATTTCGAAAGAAGCTTGATATTTATTTATTTCTTGTTCTTAAATTAATCGTTAGTGGTTGCAAACATTAACGAATGCCAATTTACGCTATTGTAGCTTGGAAAAGTGAGATAGAGTTTGGTAGAGATAAATAACAATAATTCAAGGCCTTAAACCTTGTTTAACGAAATCACTTAGGAATAAGTAGATTTTAATTTGGCGAATGATTGGGTGTTCTTAAGCTTGACTCTTTTGTATTTGGGAGAATCATAAGAGGATACATTATCCAAGTGTTGGGAAATATTGGATAATAAGTTAATAAGAACCGATTGCATATCAAGAACGGACTTCAATATCAATATCAAGAACATTCTACTACATTAGGGGGAACACAACCTTAGTATCTTAAATTCATATTTTTACGTTCAAATTATTCTCAAACTGCAGTTCTTAGTTTACTTTTCTTTACATATTCAACACCAATTTATTCTATTTGGCTACTTGATAGAATTACGACTAAGTAAAGTATTGCATTAATTGGATAATTGTTTCACGCCTATTCCCTGTGGGATTCGACCCCAACCTCGTTGGGTTACTATATTTGACATCGATCGCTTACACTATTTTTAAGGTGTAATTTGAGCGAATCACATGTCTGGACAAATCACTGAATCTGACAGCATACTCTAACACCGTCATTGTACCTTGGCGCAACTGCTCAAACTTCGCGCACCATGCATTTTGAAAGGTATGGGGAACAAACTCTCTTAAGAGCATCTCTGAAAACTGAGTCCATGTAAATGAAGCTGCATCGGTTGGACTACCCTCGTCGTAAGCCTGCCACCACTGATACGCTGCTCCTGATAGCTGGAATGTAGTAAAAGCAACTCCGCTCATCTCCACAATACCCATGGTTCGGAGAATACAATGGCACTTCTCTAGAAAACCCTGTGCTCCTCTAATGCTAAGCCACTGTAGGTAGGAGGATGATACTTCTTGAACCTCTCAAGTCTAAGCTGCTCCTCCTCAGATGCCACTGCCCTAACCTCGGGCTGAACTGGAACAACAGGCTGCATTGGCATAACCTCTGGGACCTAATCAACATGGACCTGCTGCTATGGAGTACGGGCTGAGGGAGTTTGAGCTCCTACCCCAGCCTGAGAGCAAATGGAATCAACTAAGGATGCTTATCGGGCGGATCAGGCGGATAATTACGCTTAACGGTTCGGCTTAACAGTTATCGGATTATAAATATAGTAATCCACTAGCCATCCAATAAGACAATGGGTGGATTGGTATCGGATTAACAATTATCAGGCGGCTTATCGGCTAACCAAATAGAAATTTTTTGAACAATCATTCAATTAATACCAAACAGTTTCTAATCAATAGCAAATTTTTAATACCATCTAAGATCTAACCAAATGGTATTTTTAAACTTGAAGAGTCTATAAGACTACTCATACTGTCATACACGTATTAACCAAATTTTTAATACCATCAAGACTACTCATACAGACATACACGCATTAATCATTCAGATTTTGAGTTTTTTACTTCTCAGTTCTCAGTTCAAAAGAGAGACGAGACGGTTTATATACATAGGGGTAAAATTGTAAATATAAAAATTCTTAAGGGATTAACTGTTTACCCGATAAAAAAATTGAATAATCTTCCCCCAAACTGTTAAGCCGTTAATTATAAAATCCCAATCCATTCACCATCCATTACGCCAATAATCCGGTACTAATAAAAGCCAATAAGCCATCAGTTTGGTTCGGTTAATGATTTCGGTTTGGTTTTAAACAACCCTAGAATCAACCCCACCTGAGCTAGAGCATCGAACATGCTCAAGAACTATGTGAGGGTCTCCTGAAGTGCAGGGGTGGCAACAGGCATCTCGGGTGCCTGCCCCCTACTAGAGCTACTGGTGGCTCCTATGTCGCAGCTCCTGCAGGTTCTCTAGCTGCACCACGTGCCCTCTCGGCCTCTACCCCGACCCCTGCCTCGGCCTCTCGCGGCTCTAGCATGGGGCGCGGGTGTCTGATTGTCGGATCCAACAATGCATTTCCTCACCATATGTGAGGGAATAGAAGGTCAAAGATTTAGATTTCGAAGTCAACCAATTCGCACGATAAGGAATCAAAAAGGAGGAAGTCTTCCTAACAGTTCTGTAGCCTCTCGAAGATAAGTACAAACGTCTCCTTACCGATCAGCAAGAATCTATTAAACCTGCTTATAACTCATAACACCTATGAACCTAGAGCTCCAATACCAACTTGTCACGACCCCAACTTTCCACCTTAGGATGTCGTGATGGCACCTAGTCTCAAGGACTAGGTAAGCCTAACATTTAATAATAACATAACAGAAATAATCAAACAGAAATACTAAAGTAAAATTGATAAACTCATATAGACTTCCCAAATAGAATCTTAACAACACTCTTCCCAAAACTGATGGAACTGAGTCATAAGCTCTACAGAATAATCGAGAATACCTACTACAACACTATCAGAATAAGAAATACAACAGAATGAAAAGATAAGGGAAGGTGACTCTGAGGCATGCGGACGCCGAGCAAGTATTCCTTGAAGTCTCTGGAAAACAGCTACAATCAATTACTAACATCTAACACTTACAGACGTACCCCGATCTACTCAAAAAGATGTGCAAAAGCGTAGTATGAGTGCACCACAATGATACCCAGTAATTATCTAGCCTAACCTCGATGGAGTAGTGACGA
Source organism: Nicotiana obtusifolia (assembly GCA_002018475.1). Classification (NCBI taxonomy): domain Eukaryota; kingdom Viridiplantae; phylum Streptophyta; class Magnoliopsida; order Solanales; family Solanaceae; genus Nicotiana; species Nicotiana obtusifolia. The sequence continues at coordinate 58,420 of MCJB01014854.1, forward strand.
GGTCAGGTCAAGACACCTACTAGGACATAATAAATAGAACAAAAGTTTAATAAACGAGAAGTAATAGAAGGCGGAGAAATAAATGATAACGAAGCAGGTTAATAACATATACTAATGACAGAATTATAATCATGGAGATAACAAAAAAGAAGCAAATAAAGAGAACCACATTAGTCAAATACGGAACAAAACTAATAAGACAAGGAAGAATAAAAGAAACAAGAATGGTTAAACCAATAAATCTTTCCAACATGAGATGCACAACAAGAATCGCAACCGAGGTACCGCCTCATATTCATATTTCTCAATTTCTATCATAATCCTTCCTTATACTGCCCATGAGCCTTATATTTGAACAGTTTTTAAAATATTTTTTCCAAAATAGCTACGCGCACTTTAGCCAACCTTATGACATCACGTGGCTTCAAGTAATTCCCTTACTAGCAACACGCACATAAATCCCACCTTATGCTGCTGCATGCACATTAACCCTTATCCTTATACTGCCGCATGCGCATCAATTTCAGAATGCAATAACAACTTGCACCATAAGTGCCCATATGCCACAACTTGCAAAAAATCAACAATAACAATGTTTCCACAACAATAGCACATGGCTCAACCACAATGCGTACAAGAATATCAACAATAACAATGAATATGAATTGCTCAACAAGGAAGACATCTCAACAATTAACAACTTCGCCTCAATATGACAACGGCCTTCACAAGTTCAACACCAATAACTCAACAAGGAGATATTTCACGAAAATAACAACTTCGAGTAAAAGCAATCTAACAAATGAGGATGTAACAAGGCAATAAGGAAGGAAATAACTTCAACTAAATCATTTAAGAGCAAAGTATCAAGTAAGAGGTGGAACAAGTGTTAACAAAGTCGAATAAGGCATGTAAGGATAGACTAACACTAGTAAGAGTAGATTGACAATGAGAAATAAAACATGATATGACAATTCTATTAAAGTCATGGAAAGAGTCTAATTAACATAAACCGGTCAAATGCAACATATAACCCGTGTACCCACTCGCCACATGTACACGGCTTTCACATAACACAAATAGCACAATGAATACCAAATCCTAAGGAGTAATTCCCCCACACAAAGTTAGGCAATATACTTACCTCAACTAGGCCAACTCAACCCTCAAAAATAGCTTTTCCCCAAAACTTTGCCTCTACACAGCTCAAAAAAAATTACTTAATAACATCAAACAATGCAAGGGAAAACAATAACAATAGATAAAGCTATGATCTTTACACTTTTCTTAGAAAGTCAACCCGGGGCTTGCCCGGTCAAAACCCGGGTCCAATGGTAGATTCCCACAACCCATACGCCCCACGAGTCCATATATATGATTAGTTTCAAAATCCGAGTCCAAATCAATTCTCATAACTCAATTTCTCATTTTTCAAAAACTTGACAAAATTTCTCATTTTTTCCTCCTTGATTCACATAATTTTGATGTTAAATCTAAAATGTAATCATGAAACATAGTTGGAAATTGATTAGCTCACTTACCCAATGTTTGTAGATCAAATCCCCTCTCTAAATTTCCTCCTACCGAGTCTAGGATTATAAAATGAGAGAAATAAGACTAAATCTCGACCTTTCTAACCTTTTATTCAGTTGCAATTGTCACAATTGTGACATGGGTTCGCAATTGTGAAGAAAAGCTGGCAATTGCGTCACTGAGAGGCTTTGGGAATATCTCGTAAATGCAAAGATGGGTTCGCAAATGCAAATCTGGTTCTCCTCGCAAAAGCGACAAAGTTATCGCAAATGCAAACCTAGCCCAGCCCCAAGTCAACATCGTAAATGTGACCCAGGCATCGCAATTGCGATACATATGATTCCCTGCTAAGGTCGCAATTGCTAGCCTGGTGTTCGCAAATGCGACACCGGAGGCTCCAGCAACCAGATTCTGTTTTTAGACCAAAACATTATGAAACTCATACGAGCCCTCGGGACTCCAAACCAAACATCCACACAAGTCTAAAACGTCATACGAACTCGTTCGAGCAATAAAAACACAAAAATAACATCTCGAACTACGAATCGGACACCAAAATGATGAATTTCAAAGTAAAATTTAAGAACTAGAATTGCAACTAAGGGTCCAAATCCTATCAATTCAACTCCAAATGGTACCAAAATTTGCAGACAAGTTCTAAGTTGCATGAGGGACCTATTCCAAGTTCCAAAAATAGCTAAAATTCAACCTACGGTCAATCTTCTAAACTTCAAATTGCCAAATTTCGGTAAAATAACACAAATCGACCTACGAACTTCCATAATTCGATTCTGGGCATACGCCCAAATCCAAAATCACTATATGAAGCTATCGAAGTCATCAAGACACCGTTCTGGAGTAATTTTCACAAAAGTCAAAGTGAAAGGTCAACATTTCTAAATTAAGCTTCTAAGTCAAGAACCAAAGGGTCTAAATCAACCCGAAATCTTCTCGGAACGAAACCAACCAACCCCTAAGGTCAAAAAATCATAAATACACATGTCTGAAGCATCAAAAGGGAAAACGGGGAGTAACTACACAAAATGACAGGTCGGGTCGTTATATTTTTGGTACCTAAGAGGGAATACAGTGGCTTATGGGCTTTAGGACGATGAGTTTTCATGCTAGGATCTCTTGTAGTGAGATTTGGGTTAAGGATCGTAGTGTACTGGCAAGGAGAAGTGTTAACTTGATGGCGATTCGAAAGGAAATCGAAGAAATATGACATCTTCGTAGTGGATCGACATAGTACTAGAAGTTATCGGTTTCTTTGGGGTTGAGACTTTACGGGTGTTTCGTGGCAATACTCTTGGGTTTGGCGACCTACATGACTTGGTTGAGTTAGAGGGATTCAGTTCTGATGGCTTGGTTATGTGCAAATGGGTTTCAAAGAGTTCTCGATGGTTTCAACCACGGCTTGGGACATATATATTCGACAGGCATAAGGGGTAGATTGCGTGTGGATATTTTCTCTAGATAGGGGTCAAGTGGAAGGTTTCTGGCTGATGAAAAAGGTGTCCTGCTTGTGATTTAAAGTTGATAATGGGGTTCTCGTGTTTTTCATTTGATGGCAAGATAGAGGCAGTGCATCGTGTGGGATTGATATTTACATGTGCAAGTTTGGGGTTCGGTATTAAAGGATGTCATGAGTTCTAAATAGCATGGACGGCTTTATATATTTAGAAGAATGTCGGCACTATCTGGAATCACTTGAGAAGCGTGCGCATTTTAGAAGGCACATTGTGTTTGGACTTGCGGATGCTTGACTCGTATTATGGTAATTGCCTGGTTGTTCGACTGCTGATGTTCAGATTTTAGCCATATGGCATGAAAGAATTATGGAAGTATTTTTCACGAGATGATTGTGTATGAGGGATGTGTCAGTCATTTGAATGGTGGAGTTGGGATCGGACATGGGAATTCTTGTATTCTAGGATTTGAAGACTAGGAGGGTTCTTAGAGGCAGATTGTTCCTTGGTTGTGGAAGGTGAAGGTATGTTAAGAGGTTGACGGCTGATTGTATGTGTTATGGATAGGTTATTGTGGACTTTTTGAAGGTTATCTACCTATTTTGGGAGGACCGGAACTGATTATGCATATTCCTTATCCAAAATGGAATGTAACAATATGACCAAAATTTCTTTCACAAAATAATCCATCTAAAGCTCTTGACGTGGGGAGGTTCGGTCAAGTCTGTTCACCTCAATTTGCGCCCTACTTGAGACTAAAGCAGGCGGAGTGGCGATCTCATCTTGGAGCCCACTGGTAGGCCTAATGAGAATGTGTATTCCATATTTGGTCGAATTTGTGTACTCAGCATAGCTATTGTTGAGGGGTGTGTCATTCGATTAGAGTTGACCTTATTCATGTTTAGATATGTTCAAGGTGCATCACTTTTATATTACGATGGGTTGTGAGATTGTTGACTATCTACACACATGATGTGGTTATGTTTGGACCTTGCAGCAGAATTCGAGCAAGATGGTTCTTAGGTGTTGAATGATTGATTGCACCTTGGTTATGGTCTTCCTGTTGATGGTATGTTGTGTTATCTGTTTCTCCGTGGTTATGGTCATGCACTTTGCGTGTTTGTTGTTGATATGCATATGTGATTTTGAGCATCATGGCTCGCGGTATTCCATGTGGACCGGTGCTTGGCTTGCGTCACGTATTGCAGCCAAATTATGTTGGGATAATATCCTTCGTGTGTGTTTTGTTTCTTCTCTGTGAGATGGGTTCATAAGCTTTGTGCTTTCTGATGGTATCAGTGAGCTTGCAGAATAGTTCTCTCATTTGGTTCTTCTTTCGCCATTGGTTACATTCGATTATTTGCCTGTTTCGTGCATGAATTGCACGGTATGTGGCTCGAGGTGGTGCTGGTGTGGTGTGTCGGTGGAATAGCTCGTACTAGATGAGATGAGGTTATTGGACCTGGAATGTGTGCTATCGGAACTGATTAAGGTAAGTTTGTATTAATAACATCATTAGTCATCTCAGAATTTGCAATGGTTCTTATCGGGCGAGAAAGCTCCACAACTTGTTGATTTGATGAGTGGTTAAGCGTTTCTATGTGTTTCATTCATCGTTGGCAGTGTTTGAAGGTTTAGAACAAGGTTTTATTTGATACGAGGTTTGTTATCAGTACCCATTTGTGATTGGGCCACTATTGTGGCCGGAAGTTATTGCTATGAGCATCCGAGTAATGTGGTATATCATGTGATTATATCCTCGGCTGTGTTTATGGCTTGATATAGCTTGTTCAGACTTGCACAGTGTTCAGATGCAATAATCAGGTCTTGTAATGGATCTGGATGTTGGAGATCTAATTTAAGGCTTATGGACAAAGGTCGAAGTAAGGATCTTCAGTTATGTTGTGTTCTTAGGCTTACATGGTTTGGGGTGACGTGGGATCACTCATGGGCATGTGTATAGTGAGTTGATTCAGTGATTTGATGGCTTTGTTACAACTCTTAGCACGTTTGAGGACGGGCGTATATCTAAATGGGGGAGAATGTAATGACCCGACCGGTTGTTTTGAGCATTTACATCCAGTTCAGCGGTTTGAGGTTATGAGAAGCTTCATATAGTGTATTATCACTTGCCTGTATCTGCGGTTTTGGTTTTCGAGTGGTTTAGGACTGGTTTGGAGGCATGAGTCTCATTTTAAAAGCTCTAAGTTGGAAGAATAGACCAAGTTTGACTTTTATGTATTTTACCTAGGATCGGAGTTTTTATGGTTCCGTTAGGTCCAGATGGTGATTTTGGACTTAGGATCATGCCCGGATTTTCATTTAGATGTTTCTAGAAAGTTTTGGCTCTATTTGGCAAAGGTTGGCAATTTGAAAGTTGGAATAGGTTTGTTATGTCATTTAAAACTCTTGTGCAAAATTTGAGGTCATTCCTAGTTGATTGGATATGGTTTGGCACGAGTTTTGGAAGTTCAAAGTTCAAAGTTCAATAAGTTTGATTTGAGGTGTGATTTGTGGTTTTGATATTGATATGAGTGATTTGAGGCCTCAAGTTGGTCTGTGTTATGTTTTGGAACTTATTGGTATATTTGGACGAGGTCTCGAGAAGCTCGGGTGAGTTTCATATTATTTTGGTCTTGATGGCAATTCTTGTTCTGGTTTTTCCGCACTTGTGCAGGTGTGGTCGTAGGTGTGGATCCGCATATGCGAGGAGTGATTCGCTTATGCGAAAAGGAGGCGCCTAGGGAAGTTCCACTTTTGCGGAGATTTTGGCATAGATGCGAGCGCGCTCCTGCGTGGCTTGGAGTGCCTTTGCGGAGCCACAAATGCGGTTTTTCATCCGCAGATTCGAGACGTGCTCAAATTCAGCTGGTTCGCAAATACGAGAATAGACCACGGAAGCGGCTGTTGCAGATGCGATTAAGTGACCGCAAAAGCGGATTCACTGGCAGATTGTATTTAGTTCTAGGGTTTTTTAATTTTATCACATTTTGGATATTGTGAGCTCGATTTTGGGTGATTTTCGAGAGGATTTTTACCACATGGATCAGGGTAAGTATTTTCTACTTTGATTTGATTATTTTACATGATTCCATCTTCAATTTGGGCGTTTTGATTATGAATCTAAAAGAGAAATTGAGGGGTTTATGTCTATACTATTCTAAAGTGAATAATTGGGTTTTGAACATCTATTCAGAGTCGGATTTGAGTGATATTAGTATGGTTGGACTCGTATTTGAATGGGGTGTATGGGATTTGTGAGTTTTGTCGAGTTACAGAGTGCGAGCCCGGGGTTGACTTTTTTGTTGGCTTTGAGCATTTGATTAAAATTTGACCTTTATCGTTTGGGTTTGTTTCCTATGGCATTATTTGATATTTTTGAGTTGCTTTTGGCTAGTTTCGAGCCGTTTGGAGGTCGGTTCCTGCGGGATGGCATTTCTAGAGTATTGTTTTAGCTTGCTCGATATTGATTTGGCTTTTTCAAAGTAAGTAACATATTTAAACTTGGATTTAAGGGTAACTATCCCTGGAACTATGATATTTGAGATGGATTGGGGGTGACGCACGTACTAGGCGACGGGCGTGTGTGCATGCACCGAGGTATTCATGATCCGAGCTGTTCTTAGGATATTATGTGCCTTGTTTTGCTATCATGCTTCTTTGGTCTCATGTTTTCTCCATTTATATGACTACGTGAGATATTATTCATGCTAGAAATCATGTCTAGGCCACCTGCTTAGTAATTTGAGACATGATAGGGCAATTTGCGCTATGTTGAGATATTTACCTTTGCCGTATTTATATTGTACAATCATAGTAGTTACATCTGCATGTTATATCTCTGTCTCTGTGCATTTTGCTATGTTGTCTCATATGCTATTGGTGTCCTTGTAAGTGACACAAGTTTGAAGTGTATTTGAGGCACATTGTGATATTCCGCGTTATATAATTGATTATGTTTCTGTGAGATGTTGGCATACGGAGACTTGAGCAGATTGATGAAATATGTGGGTCGTAGAGTCGTCTTGTGAGTTATGTTGGATCGGGTTACACGCCGCAACAGCTATATTTGTATTGAGATGACGCGTACACCAGGCCCCACATTGGACTAAGTAGTACTAACTATGAGGCTACGCGTGCACCATGCCCCATGATTAGGCTATGTGATATTGATTAGCGCTTGGCTAAGGTCTGCTCCTCCAGAGTCTGACATTTGCAGTGAGCAAAGGAATAGTGATATATACACGTGCTTTGGTAAGGGGCATTGATACCAGGCACCCATATAATGCTGAGTGATTATGTATTTGTTGAATTGGGGCATTTGAGCTAGGCACCTTGAGAGTGCTAAGAGTGAGTGTACTAGATGATATCACTCTGAATTATTTACTTGACATGTATATTGACATGTAGGCATAGAGATGTATTCTCCTCATTCTGACGGTAAAATGACATTTGATGACTTGACATGTATATTGACATGTAGGCATAGAGATGTATATTCCTCATGCTAGACGATAATATGACATTTGATGACTTGACATGTATATTGACATGTTGGCCTAGAGGTATATTTTTCTCATGCCAGCTGGTAAACAAAAAGTCTTATCTCATGATATGAATTAGAAAAACACAGTTCTTTTGATAAACTCTTGTTTATATGATTCTAGTGGTAATATTTGGGCTTTGACTGTTACAGGAATGGCATGCTTACTTTCCCGTAACTGTGAACAAGCTAAGTATAATATCTTTTAAGTTATTCTCTTTTATTGTCTTCGTTATATTAATATGAGTTGTTATTGGCTATTGGTGTTGGACACTGACCATCTTCCAAACTCGTCACTGCTTTAAACCTGAGGTTAGGTTTGTTACTTATTAAGTAAATAGGGTCGGTTGTACTCATACTACACTTCTGCACCTTGCGTGCAGATCCTGGAGCTGATGCTATTGTGTATGACGGGAGCTGGCATTGAAGATGTACTTGCCTTCCGGATATAACTACCACTTGTCCTCAGTAGTATTATATTTAAATTTTGTTTATGTAAATTCCAAACAAGTTTTGTATTTATTTTCAAACCAATTTCTAAATCTAAGTATTAGCGGCTCATGACTTGCACTACCAATCATTGGGATGTTGTAGGGGAATTTAGCTACTTCACTATTGATTTCATGTTAATTTTAGTAGCATTGTGTTGACTGTTATTGGGCTTACCTAGCAAGTTGGGTTAGGTGCCATCACGGGTAGCCGAATTTTTTGGGTCGTAACACACATACGATTAAGATACAATTGTGATACAATTCTAAACAAATTTGATACAATTACCCAAATACAATTATTTTGGGTATTAATGTACTAGTTATAAGTTAGATAGAAATGTGATACAAGTGATACAATTATTTTTTAGGCATTGATGTATCAGATACAATTGAAATATAATTCTGATACAATTATGATACAATTATCATGCAATTCTTGCAACTTCTTCTTCTTCAAGTTTAAATTTGAAATTTCATCTAAAATCAACTCTAAACTTAACTAATCTCCCTCAATATTGAGATATAAACTCCAAAGAATATTCTTAATCATTTACAAGAGCACCTAATCAAACAAATCACAAATTCATAATACTCGAATATCAAATTCAAAGTTTCAAAGCTTTTTTAATAACTATCAATGGTGAAACCTCTACTGTTACAATTTCAGAGATAATTTGATGAATTTTTCAATGGTTGAAGCTTTTTAATAGTTGTTGATGGAATTGATTCAGAGAAACATATGATGCTACGATTTTAGAGAGATAATCACTTGATTGGTGTGAAAGAAAGAGAGGTTTTGGTTGATTTGTATGAAAGAGAGAGAATGATTTTTAGATCCTTTAAAATTTGGGGGAAAATAGTGCTTGCAAGGGCGTAATTAAGCTGATAGATGTGGGGAATTTGGGAGGGGGAAGGGTTACGATTTAATCCCTACATTTAAGGGATTCTTCTTTTATCATGGTTTTGTATATAAATAAAATAAATATAGATACACAATGTAACTTTTAAGGAACCTAAAGAACAATAGTAAATAAGTTTCTAATATAGTATAGCGAGGTAAAAATCTCTTCAGACCTTAAGGTACATCTACTACATAATGTTTCTTCAAACTAAAATTTAAACAAGATCATATTATTTTCTTTCTTATATTTTTACCAATTGTCACTAGTTTCCTTTATTTATATTTTATCACCTTATCTATTGTTACTAACCTTCATTGGTCGTACTTTCAATAAATTATACTTTTTTTTATATAAACTGACAGAAACACCTTATTTATATTGGCTTTCTTCTATATTAATAATAAAATTATAGATAATAATTTTCCCATTCATCAAACTAAGTTTAAGGAACTGTCTTTAGGTAGATTTTAAGTGATACCTTACCACATCCCCTTAGAATAATTTGAACCCTTACCTAGAATTTCACTAGTTTTGCAGACTATCAAGAATTGATTTTTATTTGACTTATTGGTACCATGATATACCTTAAAATATTAGGTGGCGACTCCTTACTTTTATGAACCTCAAAATCACCATTATGTTGAATCATATCTTAACTACTGTAAAATAGGGCGCAACACTCACTACTTATCTATTCAGTCTATCTATTTCTCTCAGTCAGACATTGATTCAGTTTAAACAATATCACCTTGTTAGATGCTTGTGATATTATTGACACCGGGTTTGGGCATTATTGTAATGACACTGGCCGGTCATTTTGAGTATATTAGGCTCATTTTACTTATTTGATGCTTTACATATGTGTGTTTGTGCATACATGACTTTTCGGGGTGGTTGATTTGGGTTCGTGGAGGTTTTGGAGCGAATTGGGAAACCTAGTTCCAAGGTTGAAAAGCTTAAGTTGTAAGACTTGATCGGTGTTTGATTTTTGTATAGACAACCCCGGAATGGAGTTTTGATGGTTTCAATAGCTTTTTATTGTGATTTTGGACTTAGATGTATGTCCGAATTTGGATTTGGAGGTCCCTAGGTTGATTTGGTTCTATTCGGCGGAAATTGAAAAATTAAAGGTATGGAAGGTCGATAGGTTTGAACGAGAGTTGACTTTGATGATATCGGGTTTGGATTTTTGTTCCGAGAATTGGAATAGGTCTGTAATGTTATTTAGAACTTGCATGAAAAATTTGAGTTCATTCCAAGTTGGTTAGGCATGTTAGGCGTAAGTTTTGAATTTGGAAATTTGGATTAACTCCTTAGGCTTGAATTGAGGTGTGATTCGTGGTTTTGATGTTGTTTTGTATGACTTGAGGTCTCAAGTAAGCTCGTGTTATGTTTTGGAATGGGTTGGTGTGATTGGACGGAGCTTCGGATGAGTTTTAGACCATTTCCACCATGTTTTGGACTACTGATTCTGAGTTTTGGTTTTCTTCTTCGCGATCGCAAAGATGATGTCCTGTTCGCGGAAGGCTAGAGTGGGATGGGTACTTGCCCTCCTATGCGTTCGTGGTGGGCGCTCTGCATTCGCGAAGTAGCTAGGAGTTGGACTACGCGTTCGCGAGGGGCAGGCCGCGTTCTCATAGGTTGTGATGTGTCCTTTATCTTGTTCCCGATGGTGTGGACACAAATGCTAATGCCTTTTTCTGGGCGGGTGACTATTTGTTCTTCGCGATAGAGATGAATGTCCCGCGATCGTGATGCATATACCTGGGCCGAATATCTAAGTACTCTATTTCGAAGGTTTTGGTTATTTTATCACATTTTGAGTTTTAGAGCTCGAATTTGGGCGATCTTGGAGGGGATTTTCACGATTGGATTGGGGTAAGTGTTTTTGACTTGGATTTGTTCATTATTCATGTTTCCAACCTTGATTTTAGCATTTAATTGGTGAATCTAAGTAAAAAAATTGCGGATTTTAGTAAAAACTTATCTAACGTATAAATTGACGATCCGAGGGTCGATTTGAGGTCGGAATTGGATGAAACACATATATTTGGACTTGTATGGGGTGTAACTGATTGATAACAGGTGGTCAAATGGCGAGGTGACACGTGGAACCGAAGACAAATAAAATATGATTCAGTAAATAACTAGCACCGGGTGCGAAGTATATAACCGACATTAGATGGATCCCGAAGGAAGCATAGACGACAATAAAGATTCATAGGTTTGACATCGAATAGCATTTAATGAGCAGCCAATACATAGAATATCTGCATTTAAGGCCAGCCATTATGCACCCATCAATGACATTTTTATTTTCATTCAAGAGGAGCTTGATCATAGGATCTTGTCCCCCTAAGTAGGGGTTATAAATAGCAGGGTTAACAATCATTGTAGGAGATAAAACGTTCTGCATACAAAAGCTATAATCTACTATATTACGCTCGATCTAAACAGCTTTATCGTTGCTTTCACTTTTGCTCTCGGAAAGACTGAGTTCAGAGCCAGGATTGTCATTTCCTTTAAGTTCATTTGTTAATCTTATTTTTGTTCATTTCTTTATCATTTTTGGATCAATTCAATTTGCTTATCTATAAACCACGCTATAAATTCAACTGTACCATTTTATGGGTAAATAGTTTGGCGCCCATCGTGGGGCATAGACAGCTGCATCATTGTTTTCGTCTATTCGTTTGTTACAAACAAAGTTTTGACTCTTTCCTTAGTTAAAATCGAATATGAGAGCTAACGATGTCAACAAATCTTACAACGCTGGAGCACATGATGAACGGGAAGAGCCATCCCTGCATGATGACTCAATAAGTGAGACCCGGAACGAAGGGGATGAAACAACCCCGGTTCGTAAAGGTCAGTACCCACGGCGTGTGCGGGGCCCAAGTCCTGATGATTCAGAGGATGAAAATGTTGTTGAAATGGTCGAACTCCTGAGACAACAGCAAAGAGCAATCATGGATCATGATGTGCCGGGTAATTTTGGCACATTTTGATACTACTTGCTTAGATTTTAACTTGTTTTACGTGCACATTCCATCGATAGTTATGTAATTTTAGTGTATTTGCAGTACATCAAGTGTAAGGACCCAAAAGCACGGAAAAGAGCTCAAAAAGCCAACTGAAGACAAGAAAAGAATCCACCTGCATCGCAGATGTGAATATGTGGTCGCAAACATCATTTGCGAACCGCATATTTCACAATCAAATCGCAAACGAGGACAGAACTATGGGCACTTATTCATGTTGAGAATGCGGTCGCATATGCTACCACAAAACTGGAATGCGAACCGCAAACTTGCACTGTGGAATCGCAAACGCAAGCAGAGTTTTTGGGTGAAAATCAGGGTGAAGAATGCGATCGCATTTCGCGAGCGCATAATTGATATGCGAACCGCAATTACAGCATGCGATGAAGGCAAAATCCTTGGGTTAGAAATGCGGCGGAGGAAGAAGATTTGCGGACCACATTTCTATTTTGCGACAAAAATGCGGTCCGCATTATTAACAACAGGGGTAAATTAGTCCGAACTTCGCCTCGGTTTTTGGGCCTCTATAAATAGGTTTAATAGGGTTTTGTGAGGGATATCTTATAAGAATTGAAAGCATAAAGTGCACGGCTTAGACTAGTTTGAATTCGTGGAAGCTTTTTGGATTAATTACCTTATATTTTGTAAGATGATGACAATTACTATTCTTTCTCATTCAATTTTCAGCATGAGTAGCTAATTCTAAATACTAAGGTTGTGAACCCTAGATGGGTATGATGTTATTGAGATTTTGATAGTGAATATGGTTTCAACGGATGATTGATATTTATTTACTTCTTGTTTTTCAAAAAGATTGTTAGTGGTTGCAAACATTAACGAACGCCATTTAATTTTATCTTTGCTTGGGAAAGTGGGATAGAATTTGGTAGAAGTAAGTAACAAAGACTCAAGGCTTTAAACCTTGTTTAATAAAATCGCTTAGGAATAAGTGGGTTTTAATTTGGCATTAATTGATTGTTCTTAATCACAACTCTTTTGTATTTGGGAAAATCATAAAGAGGACATATTATCCAACTATTGGAAAATATTGGGTAGTAAATTAGGCATCAATTGCATATCAAGAAAGTCTTCCGTTGGAATTATACAATATTAATATCAATAGCATTATACTACATTAAAGGGAACACAACCTTGGTTTCTTTAATTCATATTATTTACATTCTCAATATTGCAATCAGTCTTCTTTTAAACTTAAATCCAATACACTTTTCTATTACAATTACTTGATAGAATTACGACTTAGTTGAGTATTACACTAATTAGATAAACGTTTCACACTTATTCCCTGTGGGATTCGACCCCAACCTTGTTGGGTTATTATATCTGACACCGACCGCTTACACTATTCTTAAGGTGTAATTTGAGCGTATCAGATCACCTCTCAAGAGAAGATCGGGTGATGACAGAATTGAAACAAGCTCTGTCGAGTGCTTCCAATAACGCTCACGGAAGAGCTCTGGTTCCTCCCAGCTTTGCCGCAAATCAGATGGCTTAAAGAATCGATAACAACACTCCAAGGGATGAAGTCGATTTCGATAAAGCCAGGGGGACCGGAAGCAAATATGGGAATAACAACTTGAATGATCCTTTCAAAATCGAGCTCATAAGCTTCATGAGAGAGATGAATGAAAGAATGGACCAGAACGCAAAGCAGTTTCATGCACTCATGGATCAGATTCCAGGCGCGCCGGCGGTGTTGAAGGGTCCAGACTCAAAAAATTGTACGCAGTTGCCATTTAAACCAAGTGTGATACCACAGTTGATTCCGAAGAGGTTCAAAATGCCAGATATACCAAAGTATGATAGGACGTCAGATCCACAGGAGCACATCACGACCTACACCACGGCAGTGAAAGAAAATAACTTGTCTTAACACGAGACTGAGTCGATTTTGTTAAAAAAGTTTAGCGAAACCCTCACGAAGGGGCCCCTGACATGGTATTCCCTCTTACCAGAACATTCAATCGATTCTTTTGGAATTTGCAGATTCGTTCATCAAGGCCCACGCTGGAGCAAGAAAGGTCCAGGCTAGAAAGTCAAGTATATTCAGGATTTCGCAAGGAGAACCTGAGCTGCTAATTCGTAATCCGATTCCAAAAGGAAAGAATGTTGCTACCAGTAGCTCCGCATGAGTGTATAGCAAAGGCATTCATAAAGGGTATAAATCCACTAAGTTCTGATGCCTCTCAAAAATTGAAGGAGAGCTTCCTCTAGTTCCAGGCAACCACATGGGCAGATATCCATAATCGCTTCGAGTCGAAGATAAGGATAGAGGATGATCAACTTGGTTCTTCAATATCATCAAAGGGGCGGGGTCGCAATAAAAATCAGGATAAATTTAAAAATGACTTTGATGCAGATCGGGGGTCCCTTAGGTATCATTTCCTACAGTACAAGAGGACCGATGGGCATCAGTAAAGGGTTTCAGTCGTCGGATAGGTTTGGTTCAGTCAAAAGGATGGATCGCGGCTGGAGTAACAGATCGTTGCAAGAAAAGGAGGTGCAAGAGTCGCCAGATCCCGTATATCCCAGGTTATTAGATTACAAATTCAATATCATCCTGGTAGAATTGGTGTTAGCGATGAGGAATATCAAAGAAGCACGGTTTCTAAAACCAATCCGATCGGATCCTAGCCAAAGGGATCCTAATTTGTGGTGCGAATTCTATGGGACTCACGGCCATAGAACTGGGGACTGCCAACACCTTCGCGAGGAGGTGGCAACATTGTTGAAGAATGGCCATCTTAGAGAGTTCCTAAGCGATCTCACCAAAAACAATTATGGTAGAAGACAAGACAACGCGGAGCCATCAAAGACAGCAACGGGCTCACCATGGATGGCAATCAACATGATCTTCAGAAGGAGCAAGGTCAATGGGTGACATTTTCGGCAGCAAAAAAGACAAAAATATTAGTGACTCATGGCAAGAGGATTTGGGAAGTCTCGGAAGATGACATCACCTTCACGGAAGAAGATGCTGATGGACTTCTCCTACTGCACAATGATGTGCAGGTAATTTCACTTAATATCTTAGATTTCAAAATTAAGCGTGTTTTGGTCGATCCAGGGAGTTCTGCCAATATCATACAATTGAGAGTCCTGGAACAAGCGAAGTTGAACGGGAACATCATTTCGGTGACAAAACTTCTAGCCGACTTCAAGCTAATTATTGTCACAAACCGAGGAGAAATCCTGTTGCCCACGCACACTGAAGGGGTAATGAAGACCACTTTGTTCGAAGTGGTAGATGCCGACATAGGCTATAATGTGATCCTAAGAAGGCCATGGATACACGAGATGAAGGATGTGTCTCGACCTATCACCAATTATTGAAGTTTCCGACGCCTGAAGGGATCAAACAGATAAGAGGAGACCAACCGGCAGCATGGGAGATGAACGTTGTAACCATTTCCAGCAGCAAGGGCAGAGAATCCAACAAATAGAAATTACAGGAACCGATGACTTCTCCCATCCCAATATAGGATGACCAAAAGGAGGAATTGTCAGAATTATATCAGGTACCAAAAGAGACAGATGCCACCAAATAAACTACGGAAGAGCTCGAGCAAGTGGCCATGTTCTACCAATTTTTGGAAAGAAAATTTATTTAGGAATGGGGTTAAATCCCGAGCTCAGGTTAGAATTTATAAATTTTCTTAAAGCTAACATTAACTGCTTTGCATTGTCACACTCGGATATGACAGGTATTCTATTGGAGGTAGCGGTCCACAAACTAAGTCTAGATCCAAACTTCCCATCGGTAAGGCAAAAGAAACGCCCGATAGCAAAGGTTAGAAACAGATTTGAGAGGTAAAGTACCTGGAATGGTTAGCTAACGTGGTTGTAGTACCTAAAAAGAATAAAAACTTTAGGACGTGTGTGGACGATAAGGAATTAAATAAGGTGTTCCCCAAGGACTCATTCCCGTTGCCGAACATTGATCAAATCATTGATGCTATTGTCGGGAACGAGTTAATGAGCTTCTTTTGATGCTTATTCTGGGTATAATCAGATTAGGATGAACCCAGAAGATCAATAAAAAACTTCTTTCATCACAAACATTGCCAGATATTGCTACAATGTGATACATTTTAGGCTCAAAAACGCCGGAGCCACTTATTAGAGGCTCGTTAATAAGATGTTTGAAAACAAAATAGGTAAAACAATGGAGATATATATTGATTACATGTTGGTTAATTCTCTAAATGTAAGATATCACATGAGACATCTCCAAGAGACATTCGACATTCTGAGGAAGTACAACATGAAGCTCAACTTGGAGACGTGTGCCTTTGGGGTTGGCTCCGACAAATTTTTGGGTTTTTTGGTCTCGCAAAGCGGGATCGAGGTAAACCCTGACAAAATCAAAGCCATTAAGGAGTTCCTGGACCAGTTAACAAGTATGAAGGAAATACAAAGGCTGGCCGGTAGGTTGACAGCTCTCAGCAGATTTATCTCAAGGACCTCGGAAAAATGCTACCACTTCTTCTCACTTTTAAAAAGAAGAGCTACTTTGTGTGGACTCTGAAATGCCTGCAGGCATCGAAGGGCCTAAAAAGGTACCTATCCAGCGCACCATTGTTGTCAAAACCAGGGGAAGGTGAAGAACTACTAATTTATTTGGCGGTATCGAAAGCAACGGTAAGTGCCGTTTGGTTCGAGAAGAAGAAAGTATGCAATTTCTTTTTTATTATGTTAGTAAAATATTATCAGGAGCGCAGACTAGTTATCCGCACCTTGAAAAGCTAATCTTAGCTCTCATTGTTGCCTCTCGAAAGCTTAGGCCTTATTTTCAGTGTCACCCAGTAGCCGCTGTGACAACCTTTAAGGAATGTCCTTCATAAGTCTGAGTTTCATGACATTTGGCTAAAAGGGCAGTCGAAGTTAGCGAGTTTGACATTGAATATAAACTGAGGATTGCAATTAAGTCACAAGTTTTGGCCGATGTTGTGGCCGATTTTAGTACGAAATTAATGCCTTTGGATGCTAAGTAAGTACTGCTGGTGTCGGGAATAACATTGGGATTTTGGACCTTGTTTACGGATAGAGCCTCCAAAGTAAAGGGGTCCGGTCTCGGAGTAGTTCTAATTACCCCGTTCGGGGGGAAAGCCTAAGATAGGCCATTAGAACTGGAACATTAACTAACTTTGAAGCCGAGTATGAGGCTTTCATTGCAGGACTTGAGCTAGGGGGACTAGGTTCCGAGGTCATCAATATAAAATGCGACTCCCAGCTGGTGATAAACCATGTGTATGGGATATTCGACGCAAAGGAGGAGTGCATGCAATAGTACTTGAGCAAGGTTCAAGCATTACTTGCACGATTCAGAGAATGGTCAATCGTCCATATTCTGAGGGACGAAAATGTGGGAAGCAGACGCTTTGGCTAATTTGGGGTCATCCACGGAGATGAAAGTATCTGATTCCGGTATGGTCATCAAATTGCTGCATTCGGTGTTGGATGTGGACGGTTACTAGGAAGTAAATTCAACCAACTTAATTTGGGACTTGAGGAGTGAGTTCATCGAATATCTCATACATGGTACATTAAACGAAGACCCAAAAGCACCCCGGTCAATGCAAACCAAAGCGACTCGTTATTGCCTCGTTGATGGATAGTTATACAGGAGATCGTTCCAAAGATCATTGGCTCGGTGCGTAGGGGCCTCAGAGGCGGACTACGTGATGAGAGAAGTCCACTAAGGAATGTGCGAAAACCACTCCAATGCAAACTCATTAGTTCTCAAGTTAGTCAGGGATGGCTATTATTGGCCCCCGATGGAACAAAATGCAATGGCATTCATACAAAAGTACGACAATGTCAACATCTTGCACAGTTAGTGCACCAACCAGCAAAACTTTTGCATTCGGTGGTGTCCCCATGGCCGTCCATGGAGTGGGGGATGAACATAGTCGGTCCCTTACCACAATGGCCCGAGAAGGTAAGATTTCTTCTAGTTTTAACTAATTATTTTACTAAATGGGTTAAAGCAGGTGCTTACCAAAAAATCGGAGAACGAGAAGTAGTTGACTTCATATGGGAACACATAATCTGCCAATTTGGGATACCAAAGGAAATTGCTTATGACAATGGACCACAGTTCGTAGGTTCTAAGGTCACAAAGTTTCTGGAAGGACTAAAGATCAAACGAATCACGTTTTCTCGGTATCGCCTGAGCTCTAATGAACAAGCGGAGTCAACCAACAAGGTAACTCTACAAAACCTTAAAAAAATAGAAGATGCCAAGGGCAAGTGACCAGATGATCTCCCGGGAGTGCTATGGGCATATCAAACCACTGCAAAGTCAAGCACGAGTGAAACACCCTTTTCGCTTATATACGGTTTGGAGGCTTTGATACCGGTGGAAGTGAGAGAGCCGACCTTAAGGTTTTCTTGGGAAAATGAAGAAGTGAACAATGAAGCGTTGCCGGTAAACATAGATTTACTTGGGGAACATCGAGATCTGGAATACGTGAGGATAGTGGGTCAAAGAAAAGGATAAAGAGGTATTACCATCGGAGGGTGAATCTCCGTTATTTCAAAGTTAAGGATTTGGTTCTGAGGAGGGTTACTCAAAGCACTCGGGAAGTTAACCCTGGAAAGCTCGGATCAACGTGGGGAAGGACCTACTGGATCTCAACTATAACCGGTAAAGGCTCATATGAACAGGAAAATCAGGATAGAGTCAAATTGCCGAGCAACTGCAACGTGACTCACCTTAAACGGTATTATTGCTGAAGATCCTTGCTGGTACTGAAAGTACGTGCTGCACTCTTTTTCCCTTCATCTAGTTTTTGTCTCAATCGAGTTTTTCTAGCAAGGTTTTTAATGAGGCAGCAACGTAAAGCATACTATGAAGGAAGGATCATCGGCGAAGATAAGACCTTCGGTATTAAGCCCCAGATGGGATCGATGACTATGAGCTCATGTGGCAAATAGCTTGTGGATGGTTAAATAATCTTTGGTTCGACGGCAACTCTCGCCTCCCAAAACTCAAACAGATTATTTAACCACTCACAATTTGTCTCCACCGATGATGCAGCAGTATAAAGTATAAAACGAAGGGAAGAGCCTTCGATGAATGCAAGACTTCTAGTGTTTGAATTCTCATACTTAGAATTCGAATACTAGGGGGAGAATAATACATGACACGGCACCAAGAGTGCCACCAAAACCAGGGACTTTTAGAACTGGGATTAATGTCTTATCGAGACCG
Source organism: Nicotiana obtusifolia (assembly GCA_002018475.1). Taxonomy (NCBI): domain Eukaryota; kingdom Viridiplantae; phylum Streptophyta; class Magnoliopsida; order Solanales; family Solanaceae; genus Nicotiana; species Nicotiana obtusifolia. Next base: position 77,636 of record MCJB01014854.1, read on the forward strand.
GGGACTACATGATCAGCTCCATAGAAATAAGTTGTGCAAGTTAGCCACATGTTTTGGCAGCTTTATTTACTTAAGTAGATGAATGTTTATGTAAGTGCGCTTTTGAAGATAGAAGGAATAAATCGAAGTCCTTTTGTTTTTATCCTATTTCTTGTCCGAATGATAAGTCATTTTACTTTTTCATTTTAGAGTTGAAAACTTCAAAAGCTTGTGCCATAATGAATAAGAGACGTCCTCTTCAAGAGCACCGTAAACATAAGGGCCCTCTCTATGGAACCTTCATAGTAAAGGGTAGATTCTGGAAGTGCTTATGCTCGGAATCAAAAGCTATCGGATGCAAGAATATTCCCGAAGCTTTATCAATGAAACGTAAAGAGGATATTTTTGCACAATACTTAAGCAAAAGTTTCTTTATTTATTAAAGTTACAAACTTAGTAAAAAGTTTTGGAATAATTACAAAAGATAAAAGGAAAAAATTTAAACATTATTCTTTGCTGCTAGAACCCGAAGGGACAGAATGGTCTTCATTCTCCCTGGTGGAAGAAGGTTGTTTCGCTATTGGTTCGGGGCCTTCATCCTCTTCGATCTCCCATGCGGTTCTCGAATACTCAACACTAGTATTCGAGGAGTCAGTTGCAGCGGATCAAGCAGGAAGATTCTCATGGGTAGTTAACTCCAGTCTCCGAGCCTAGGCTATATAGTCATCGATGTTGGCAATCCCTTCTTTGGCCTCCTCCAAAGTCTTGCTCTTTATATGGTACATGTCGTTGGTTTTCTCAAAGACAAGGGAGTCTTCTTGGTTATGGAGTTTTTCTCGGGTTTTATCAATTTTGGCTTGGAGCTCTTCATTTTCAGCCTTCATTGCGCTAAATCTGGAATCAAGCTCAACATTGGTGGTTGAGTGAAGCCAGTTTTGCTTCAAACAAATCTCTCCCTCCTCTCCTCGGCAGCAGTGGCCTCCTCGGTATTGGTACGCAAACCGGCCTCCAAGTTACTAACTTGTTCCATGAAGGTTGATTCACGTTTGGCAGCAATAGTCAAAACATCTTGAAGCTCAGCCCACTTAGCCTTTGCTTCCTTTAAGTTCTCACAAAGCTAGGAGGCTTCTTGGCTATGAGCCAGCTTGTCTTGCTCTAACTGATGTAGTCGGGCCTCGAGCTCATCCGTTTGTGCAACTTTGGCCTCCAGCACCGGGAGGCGCTCAATGAGCTGATTCCTCTCAGCCAACAATTGTTCTCGTTCTGAAGAAAGCTCTTGCTTGTCCAGAATCACCCTTTGCAGGCCCTCGGAGGCGAGAAGATTGGCCTGAAAAAGGGATAATATCAAGATTTTTACTTCAAAACGTAAATGGAAAGAAGATAGAGAAAGGTGAGATTGCTATCTACACTAAGCAATGCATGCTATTGTTTATTAGGCACTCCCCAGAAAGGGAGTCCATCTTTTTCCAAATCTTCACCGAAGCCAGCGGCTTCAGGTAATTATCAAGCTCTACCGGCTTGGACAGAATATGGCACTCTTTCGGAATCGAAAGAGTAGCACTTTACCTCCCACGATGATCTTGAGAATGGGGCGAGTACGTGTTTCCCAAGTTCTCGTGGTCAGGAGAACGTGGAGGAGAAGCATTCCCTACTTGTTCGGCCGAAGCCGATGTAAGAAAAGCAGTCGGTGCTGGTGAAGAAGGGGCAGCTGGTGTTAGTGGATAAGGAGTTGTTGGTGTGGACGGAGAAGAACCAGCTGTGGTAGAAAGAATGGTAGTTTTTACTTGCTCAAAAGTTGATGGAAAAAGGTAAGGGGCCGAGCTTCTCTGACCGGAGACGGCAACAGGGGTTGGAAAGCGAGAATCGGCATTCTCAACCAAGTCCATTTCCCCCTAGAGCGCCTGAACCTCTTCTGCTGGTGAGTTTTGGAGCTCCCCCGGCTGAGCATCTGGTTGAGCTGATGAAGATCTTTTTCTTCTTTGAAGGGAAGCCTATTCATCATTGTCTTTCTCTTCATCATCTAGGACCACTGTGGCCGGCTCAGTTGGCGTTCTCTTTATTCTTTTCTCCTGAGTCCCAGCCGAAGAGGAATGTCTCCTCTTCGGTTTCTTATTTTTGGGTTGTGGACTCCGAGAGGAGGCACCCTCTTTGGAGGCTCAAGCAGATCCACGAGCCCTGCACTAGTTGAGGGCATTCTACAGTACCCGCTCAGCCTCCTCGGGGTCATCGAGAGTGTTGACATCAAAGCACACGACAGAACCCCTAGGAAGCCCTATACAAGAAAAAAGACGGTTAGTAAATTATTCTTAAACTGTTTTACACAAATGAGATTCAAAGAAAGAGGAATTTTTCTCACCATGGTTCTTGGCTCTTCACCCGTATTTGGGAGCCATTTCATTCTACCGTCGGGATTCCGGAGTTGTAATATCTAGAATTTTCTAAATCCATTAGTCTAGACCGTGAAGCCGTGGTGGTTCATAGCAAGTAGCTGAAATGAAGGGAGTAAAAATTAGCAAAGCAAGAAATTATCTTTCTACGAAGAAAGGAAACGAACACCCGAAGACTTACAGAAAAGATTCCATGATTTGGGAAATGTTGGAGTTGTGATCGGGATGATGTCCTTGTAGCAATAACAATGAACCGCTCCATCCATCCATGGTCATCGTCGTCATCTACGCTGGTGAGAAGAGCGTGGTGACCATGCTTACTGAAGTTTATTACACCCCCATGGAAAATCTTGGGGGAGTAAGATTCATTATATGTGCGAGAGTTAAGGTTTCCCCGGTCTCGATGCATAACTGACGAAGGCAGGCCACCGTATGCCATATGGATGGGCCTACTTATGCCAAGAAGACCTGGTACCGGTGGCAAAATTCTAGAATTATTGAGTCGAGTTCTTCACTCGACCCCAAGGTGAAGGGACCCAAAGTAAAGGGATATGTATAGACATACATAAACCCCGCTTTCGAGTAGATAACTCGTTCTACCCCATCTGGGGCGAAGAATTCAACATTGGAGCAATTGCAACCCTCCTTCATAATAGGGATGCTAGAAAGATGAATGGAGGAGGGGTACCTACGAACATGCCAAAACCTGCCACTTGTTGAATTTGCAGGTGCTTTTTGTTCCTGGAAATTGGATGTGGTACTAAGATGATGAGGTATGATGGTTTTTACGGTTGAGGTTCAGGCTTGACTTCAACCTCTTTGGTTTTGTTTTTCTTTGGGCCTCCACCGAAGAGAAGACTAGTGTTTCCGAAGTTAGCAGTGTAAGAAGACATGGTGGTAAAAGACCAGTGAAGAAGTTCTAGCTGAGAAAGTTGAATATTGTATAAAAGTTCTAAGGAAACTCAGAGAGAGGAAAAAGTTATGAAAATAGTGGAAGTTAAGAAGTAGAAATGAAGAGTAGCAGAGAAGTAATAGACGGAAAAACGTGGTCATGATTACCTCGAAAATCGGCGAAAATACTTGCTGAATCACGGGGCAACACGTGTTCGGAGTATTAAGGGACTTTTCCACCAAGAAAAGAATTCTCATCTACTTCCCAGTAACACTGATTTGCATCACCGGAAAGTAGGGGTACTATCTGTATGGGGTGTAATTGGTTGATAACAGATGGTCAAATGACAAGGAGATACGTGGAATCGAAGATGAATAAAAGATGAGTCAAAAAATAACTGGCACCAGGTGTGAAGTGTGTAAATGGCATTGGATGGATTCTGAAAGAAGCATAGCCGATAATAAAGATTCAAAGGTTTGACATCGGATAGCATTTAATAAGCAACCGTTACTGAGAATATCTACATTCAAGGCCAGTCATTATGGACCCATCAATGACGATTTTATTCTCATTCAAGAGGAGCTTGATTTTAGGATCTTGTCCCCCTAAGTAGGGGCTATAAATAGAAGGATTAACAACCATTGTAGGATATGTAACATTGTGCACACAAATTCTATAATCTGCTATTTTACGCTCGATCTAAACAGCTTTATCGTTGCTTTCACTTTTGCTCTCAGAAAGACTGAGTTCAAAGTCAGGCTTGTCATCTCCTTTAATTTCAGTCGTTAATCTTATTCTTTTTCCTATTTCTTTATCATTTTTGGATCAAGTCGATTCGCTTTTCTATAAACCACGCTATAAATTCAACTGTACCATTTTATGGGTAAACAAGACTCATATTGGAATGAGTGTTCGGAATTTATGAATTTGATCGGGTTCCAGGGTGCAAACCCGGGGTTGACATTTTTATTTTAATTAAATATTGAAGCTTTATTATTTGGAATCGTTTTCTATGGCTTTTATTTATGATATTAAATTGTTTTGGCTAGACTCGAGCCGTCCGGAGGTTGATTAACGCGGAAAGGCTTCTTATAGTACTGATTTGGCTTGCTTGAGGTATGTATCTTACCTAAAACTTGGTTGAGACACTAGTTGCCTGAGTTATTTATGATAGCTATGTGCTATGGGTGGCGTACATGTGTGGGGTTGAGTCCATGAGCGTGCACCGGGGTATTATCCTTGCTCGGGGTAGTGCTTAGGCTAGGACATGACTTGAATTGGTTTCTAAGCTTAATGATGTGATGTTTATCCTATTTGTACCTTGTTGTGAGCTATTTGAGCCATGTTTGATGTTACATAGAGGTTAATCTCCTGATTAAACCTGATAATTGCTACTTTGGTGATGTATTTGTTTGTATGAGTTGTGATTGCATACTTAGCACACGCGTACACCTTAGCATGTCACTTGTGATAGTCCAAGAGCAAGAAATTTGATGCTCATTGATCATGTACATGTATTCTTGTACATCTGCTTTTTGTGTGATATGGATTGGACTGGTAGCATGTGACCACGTGGTAGATTGTGATATTGAGCCTATTACCATGCCGGGCTGATTGAGATTGAGCATGTGACCATGCTGGGCGGATTGTGAAAATGGCTATCCGTGTAGCGCCTGAGTTGTCTATGCAGATTCGAGATATTGATATTATTAACACGTGAGTTTCCATGCAGCACGTGAACTGTCCGTGCGATTGATATTATTAGCACGTGAGTTGTCCGTGCAACATGTGAGTTGTCTGTGTAGCACGTGAGTTGTTTGTGCAGGGTGTGGGTATGGATCCATCTCCCTAGGGTCACCCTCTCATGTTCCTTTTTATGGTGTACACGCAATTTTAGAAAATTGATCAGTGGTTTGGTACGGTTATGGAAATTCGAAGGAAAAGCTGGCTAGTGTTTGATTTGTTTATTCTTTTCATCTTTAGTTGCAATTTACTTGATTGTTTACCGGATTTGTTTGCATATCTTCCGTATATGTTGGATTTTTGACTGAGCAGAGTACATTAAGTTATTGTGAGCACCAAGGTGGTTTCTATCTATGATTCGTGACTTGATCATATTATTATTCTGTACTTGTGGAAATCATGAATTATACAGGTGATTAGCGAGTATCATGTATAATTCTTGCTTCTATTACCTCGCCGAGGTTAGTTATGATACTTGCTATGTACATGGGGTCGACTGTACTCATACTACACTCTGCACTTAATTATGCAGATCTAGGTGTTGGATCGAGCCACCAGTAGCCGAGGTTTGTTGTTGAGTACTTTGGAGAGAAGAGGTAGATCTGCATCTCGACCGCAGTCTTAGTGTCTCTTTTCCTTTATGTACCATTATTTTTCATTCAGACAGTATTGTTATTTGGCATTTCAGACTTGTACTTTCGTTCTAGAGCTCATGACTCTGTATTTACCAATTCTGGGGGATTTGTAATGTATTGATGTTGTTGTTTATATTAATTGGCCTTAGACTTGCACAATTTCTATTAATTTAGTATTTACATTTTGCTTTTGTTATGTTTGGCTTGCCTAGCAGTGAGTTAGGTACCATCACGACCGGTTTGTGGTTTTGGGTCGTGACAAGTTGGTATCACAGCCATTGGTTCATAGGTTCTATAGGTCATGAGTGAGTTTAGTAGTCTTGCGGATCGATTTGGAGACGTCTGTTTTTATCTTCGAGAGACTACCGAACTGTTAGGAAAATTTCACTTCCTTGCATTCTTGTCGTGAGATTTATTAATTCCAAAGCTTGAACATTTACTCTTCTATTCTCTCACAGATTGTGAGGACATTTTCAATGGATCAGGCGGGCAGGCACCAATACCACCACTCAGGGCTCAAGAGGCTAGGGCCGAGGTGGGGCTCGCACTACAGCTAGAGCAGTACCTATGGAGCCACCAATCGCTCCAGTGGAGGAGCAGGTTCCAAATATTATTGAGCTGGTGGGACCAACTCAGACACCGGCAATACCTATTGTTATACATGGTCATTAGGAGGCCTTGGCTCAGGCGGGTATGGTTACAGATGCACCAGCTACCTCACAGGTTAGGGGGGGAACCCAGACTCCCGCTGCCCGTACTCTAGAGTAGCTAGCTCAGGGTTATCAAACACCGGGGGTTACCAGTTCATCCAGTTGTGTGTTGCTGCTCGTGCCGAGGTTGGTCCACCTATGACTGATGAGGAGCAGAAGAGGTTGGAGCGATTTAAGAGGCTTGATCCTCCCGAGTTCAGTAGAGGAGAGTCAGAGGATGCTCAGAGTTTTTCAAATCGGTGTCATAGATTCTTCGCACAACGGGTATTACGGACATCAGTGGAGTTGCTTTTACTACTTTTCAGCTAACAGGGGCAGCCTATAGATGGTGGTAGACCTATGAGTCAGGTAAGCCAGCTGACGCAACACCACTTACATGGTATCAGTTCTCAGCTCTCTTCTTAGAGATGTTTGTCCCACATACTCGTAGAGAGGAGTTGCGTAGGGAGTTTGAGCAGCTACGCTAGGGGGATATGACTGTGACCCAGTACAAGATGAGATTTGCAAAATGTCATGCAGTATGGTTGGTTCCCACAGAGACGGAGAAGATCAGGAGATTCATTGCTTGCCTCAACTATGGGTTACATTATAGTTTGGCTCGAGAGGCTAGACTGGTGCTAGGTTTGACCTAGTGGTTGAGATTGCTAGACGTCTGGAGCAAGTTTGCAAGCTCGAGCGTAAGGAGCGAGAGGCCAAGAGTTCTCAAGGTTCGGGTGATTTTAACAGTGCCTCATATAGAGGCCAGTCACATTACAGCAGAGGTTGTCCTTTAAGGCCTGCTCGGGCAGCTTGTACTATTCCTCATGGCTCATCAGTTAGCCACAGTTCATACAATGCCCGCCAAGTGCAGTCATAATTCAATGCACTGCCGGCATAGATTCTTGTCATGCTTCATCCTCTCAGGGCTTCGCAAGCAATTATTCAGATTATCGGGGTCAGCAGCTTCGTTAGAGGAGGGGTTCTTTTGAGTGTGGAGACTTGAGCCATCTCAAGAGGGATTGCTCTGGACTTTTGAGTAGGGTTCCATAGTAGTGCTCGTAACCTATGATTTTAGCACCAGTAGTTATGCCACCCGCACAGCCAGCTAGGGTGGATCTTAGTCAGTTCGAGGTCGCTCTAGAGGGGGAGATCGGCTTGGCGGAGGCCAGGCACATTACTATGCATTTCCTGTTAGGCTAGAGGCAGTTGTTTCCGACGCTGTGATCACAGGTATTTTTTCAGTGTATCACAGGGAAGCTTCAATGTTATTTGACCCTGGTTCCACTTATTCATCTCATCATACTTTGCTCGTTAATTGGATATGCGTCATGATTCTTTAGATATGTTTGTTCATGTATCTACACCAATGGGTGATTTTATTATGGTGGACCATGTATATCGGTCTTGTGTGGTAACCATTAGGGGTTATGAGACTAAAGTCGATCTCTTATTGCTCAGCATGGTAGATTTTGATGTGATTTTGGGCATGGATTGGCTGTCACCATATCATGTTATTATTGATTGTTACGCTAAGATCGTGACATTGGCGATGCCGGGGTTGCCGATGATGGAGTGGAGAGGCTCCCTAGATCATGTTCCCAGTAGAGTGATTTCATATTTGAAGGCTCACGGATGGTTGAGAAGGGGTGTTTGGCGCATTTCTCCTTTATGATGGATGTTAGTGATGATACTCTTACTATGGAGTCAGTTCCAGTAGTGGGGGAGTTCCCAGACATGTTTCCTGCAAACTTTCCAAGCATGCCACCCGACAGGGATATAGACTTTAGTATTGATTGGTGCCGGGCGCTCAGCACATATCTATTCCACTGTTTCGCATGATACCTGTTATAACCCATATTTGTACGTGTTAGATTACACCGTAAGATAGTATACCTAGGTTCGAGAAGAGAATTACCTTGGAGACAATAAGAGTTTAGTCCTATTGGTCTTAAACGATGCAAAGGTGTATAAGGGTGGTTAACAAGTATTAGAGGATAAACGAGTTAAGGATGTTGTAACTCGCGTTTTTGGGAAAATCGAGAGGTGGTTAACATCACCAAGAGGTCATGTTTTAAGGTATTTGGATGATATCATATCCTTTTCATAAGTCTTGAAGTCAAACGAGTTATGAAACAAAAGTCGACAAAAGTTGTCGCAACTTAGGTTCACAATTTTACTTAAACGTTAGGTCAAATGTTTCTATGATTTTCTCCCAATTTACAAGGAATTACGGGGTGATCTACCTATCAAATTAAAGTTCTATGACTCTAGTTTCTAATTCTTCAAACCGTTTGTCAATAAGATCTCGGAGTATTGAGATAATTGCATTTCCATAGAACTGCGCAGGCTGGTAGGTGACAAGTAGGTGCATCACCTACTTGCCAAAATTAAGGGCTAAAATTTAAAAGCCCTAAGTCGGTCAAGAGAGGGCTTTTAAAAGCTTCTAAAGCCAGCTAATTCACTATTATTTCACAGCTTCAAAACCTAAAAGAACCCCTGCAACCCCTCCCCAAAATAATCCCACACAAACCCTAATCGATTTTTCCCCTCTTTCGAGTTCTAGTTGAAGGTAAACCCTAGAGTTTGAGGAACCAAAGCAAGGGCTGAGTTACCTAAAAAGCAAGGTGATTTTACTGCTCTATTTAATACATGTTTTCTACTGTTAAGTCTTGGTAAGTCGTTCTATGTGTGTAAGAACTCACGGGACGGTGATCGGAAGCCGTGAGTTCGAGTTATTCACTTGTAGCGGACTGTTTTGTGAACTGTTTTGTGTTGCTGTAAAGCTTCGTGTTATACTACTGATTTGTGAAGTTTTGGATAGGGAAGGGTGTGGAGAAACACCATATATATTTAGGGTTGTGGCCTGATAGTTGTTCATAACATTTCCGGATCGTTTGACACGACTATAGTGGCCATTGTACGTATGAAGTGATTGGTTTGTGCGTGGACTGTTTTGGGAGGTTCAATATGATTCTTGTTGATGTTGTTTGGCTATTTGGTGGCTGTTTTGACTTGTGTGAAGTCATATATATAGGGGAGGTGCTGTCCGTTTTATCGTAAAATAGGTTACAGTCGGTACATAATAGTTACGACGCTTAAACGATAACGTTAGTGTCCTTTCTCTTATTGTAGACTAAGAAGTCGTGGAAGTTTCATAGCTTGGGATTGGAAAGTATTGCAAGGTATGTGAGACTATCCTTTTCCTTCTTTTGCACGACTCTGACTGTACACAATGCAATGAACGAACCCCAAAGATACTCTACTCTTAGAAGGTAGCAGTACGTATATTGTTTCCCCTCTTATGGGAGGATTGATATGTTATTATTTCACCATGGTAGTATGACTCTTATGAGTCCAGCATGAATTATCTATTTTACTCTACCGAGCCGTGCTATAGTCGGCCGGGTATGGCACCTATTGTACAACTATACATATGTATATGTTTTACTCTACTTAGTCGCGCTATAGTCGACAACTATTTTACTCTACCGAGCCGCGCTATAGTCGGCCGGGTATGGCACCTATTGTGCAACCACTGATCAGTTGGGTATGATATGAGGAGGCCCACAGAGGCATATGTATGAGATGATGATGAGGCCCACAGAGGCGTATATATGTA